>VXAA01003748.1:7955-97914 GCA_013399115.1 Anseranas semipalmata | reverse complement strand
TTGCAGATGTGTTCCTGAATCCACAGCGCTCCCTGGAGCAGCATAGATGCTCCCATTAGCCTTGCCACCCTCAGATGTTACCGTACCATCTCTTGATTTAACGTCAGTGTTCATAATGGTATCCCCTATCAATCCTAGTTTAAAGCCCTCTCAATCAGTCTTGCAAGGTTATGCACCAAAAAATGTTTCCCCCATCGAGATAGGTTGGTCCCATCAGGCCCCAGCAGACCTTTTGTCTCAAAGACTCTTCCATGATTATAAAATCCCAAAATCTAGCAGAGGCACCAGACTTGGAGCCAGGCATTGATGACCTGGACTTGCTTGTTTCTTTCCCTGTCTCTCCCCGTTACTAGGAGGATTGAGGACAACACCGTCTGTGCTGCTGAGTCTGCCCAGGGCCCTGAAATCTCTTCTGATAGACCTCAGGCTTCCTGTAGTTATGTCGCTGGCACCCACTTGAAAGGGGAGGAGTGAGTAGTAGTCCAAAGGCTGTGTTATGCTTGAAAGCTTACTGGTAACATCCCTGATCCTAGTCCCAGGGAGGCAGCAAACTTCTCTGAGAAGAGGGTCTAGTCTTCAGAGGAGAGCCTCTGTTCCCTTGAGGAGGGAGTCACCTGTGACTACTGCTGTTTCTTCACAGCACTGGTCTTGATGCTGCACTTACTACAAGGCCTTGGTTAATCTGACCTTGAAGGGAGAACTTGCCTTTTCTTCCATCTTTTCACATCCCTTGTCTGCCACACCCAGAGCCTTGTAAGCCTTGTACCTATTCACTAGTGGAAGCTTAGTGGGCAGACAGGGGCTCCTCTTGCGGCTCTGTGCAGTAACTCGCTTCCACTCCTCGGTGTCCCTCAAGTTGCTACCTTTATCCTGATGCAGATCAGATACTGGGCCTGCCTCAGTAGTGGCCATGGCTAGGTTGGCATGTGCATACCAGAGAAGGCAGAGCATGGCTCCATTGATCTATCACCTTTCGGACTCCCGGATACTTCTCAGTCTCCCCACCTCCTCCTGAAGCTTGGCCACCAGGCAGAGCAGTTCATCTACCTGGGCACACCTCCCACAGGCGTGCGTGCTCACACCCTCCACATCAGGGAGCAGCGCCAGGCAGACCCCACAGCCTGAGAGCTGGGTGGTCGCATGGGCTGCCTGGAGTCCCGTCTGGGTGGTTGCATTAGTTCTACCTGGTGCCAGAGGAACAGAAGTGGAGGGCATGGCTTTCTGGCTAGCGGTCACCTTGTCTGTGGCATCTTACTGCCACACACTGACAGGATGTTGTTTAACACATTGCTGTTAGCTGGGGAGGCCACCAGGGCTGCAGCCCACGCCTGCTGGTGAGCAGAGCAGGCCGGCAGAGTGGGGCCGCCTGCTGACAGAGTGCACTGCCCTTCTCATGCGCCCTTCCACGCGAACTGCAGAAATACGAGGTTTTTGAACTTTTGGAATGGAAAGAAAGAGAGTTTTTGACACACAAATGTAGAAATAATGAATTGAAATACAGGTAATGGATGTGATCTCTGTTCTTTCCACCATGTTCCAATTCTGCATTAATAGTAACCATATTAAACTATGTGCAGACTGTAAGAGAATGAGATACTTATTGAAGGCATCCATGAGAGAGCCATGGGTTTGTTACAAGTCCACAAATAAAAGAGAGAGCAAAATTTGAAGAATTTATTTAGGAAGTAGTAAAGTGGTCAAGCATGGCTTAATGAAGTAGGAAACTGCCACATTGTACAGTGATCCCATCCAAGAAAAAATAATGCCAGCCACGTGCAGCTGAATATGAATTTACAGGAGTTTATAAGGCAAGTGAAAAATGGCTGAATTAGATAACACTACACTCGATATTTGGTCTGTATTTAAAATACATCAAAGTATTTCATATGTATACTGGACATCATGAGACAAGAATGTCTTAAGTAACAGCTCTCAGTGATAATATGCATGTTCTTACATTTATATAAATACCAAAGATGTGCTTATCATTTCAAAACAAAAGCAAACACATGGAAACAACTTATGTAAAACTAGAACTGGTTAATTCATTTGTTCATGAATTTATTCAGGCCCTCTAAGATTTTCTGCTTTCTTCAGCACAGTTAGAGCTAGTGAAGCCTTTTCATTGTACCTAATTTAGTAGGAGCCCAGTTTCCTCTATTTTACCAACTGTGGTGGTTTCACACCGATGGGCAGCTAAGCTCCACCACACTGCTGTCTCACTCCCCCTCCTCAAAAGAACAGGGTGAGAAAATATGAAAAAAGGCTCATGGGTTGAGGTCAGTTGCCAATTACCGTTGTGGGCAAAACAGTCTTAATGTAGGGAGGTTAGTGTAATTTATTGCCTATTACTAACAGACCAGAGCAGTGAGAAACTAAGAGCAAACTAAAATCCCCTCCCCCCCCATCCACACTCTTCTACCTCCTCCACCTGAGCGGCACAGAAGAGTGGGGAATGGGGGCTGTGTTCAGTCCATAACACTTCATCTCTGCCACTCCTTCCTCCTCACTNACATGGCTCCCCCACGGGCGGCAGCTCCCGCCAGGCCTCCTGCTCCTGCGTGGGCTCCTCTCCACGGGCTGCAGCTCTGGCCCGGGGCCTGCTCCTGCGGGGGCTCCCATGGGCCGCAGCCTCCTTCAGGCCACATCCACCTGCTCCATGGGGGCTCCTCCATGGCTGCAGCGTGGAGATCTGCTCCATGTGGTACCCATGGGCTGCAGGGGGACGGCCTGCTCCACCATGGGCCTCTCCACGGGCCGCAGGGGAACTTCTGCTGCGGCGCCTGGAGCCCCTCCTGCCCTCCTTCTGCACTGCCCTGGGTGCCTGCAGGGCTGGTTCTCTCTCATTTCTCACTCCTCTCTCCCAGCTTCAATCTGCTCTCCCAGAGGCCCAACCAGCGTCGCTCCCTGGCTCGGCTCTGGCCAGCAGCGGGTCCCTTTTGGAGCCGGCTGGAGCTGGCTCTGATCTGACATGGGGCAGCTGCTGGGCTGTGCTCACAGAGTCCACCCCTGCAGCCCTCCCACTACCAAAATGTTGCCACGTAAACCTAATACACCAATATAGATAAGGAGTCGCACTGGCTGAAGGCATGAGCAAGTGTAGTAGATTGAATACTTTGTTAGTAGTTAAAGGACAACTTTCATGCAAGCTTAAAAGTGACCTCACTTCTGGCAAAAGTCCTGCCTGTCACAGTCACATGACAAGTTTACCCCAGAAATGTGTTGTGTACTTAGGACCAGGAAGTTCTCCCTGTTTTGGCCCATGTAAGCTGCCACTTTGCCTCAGTCAGGTACATCCCATGACATCTCTGTGGTTCTGTGATCTCGGGGCTCCCTGTGGCTGCCTGGCACCTGAAGCCAGGCCTCCTTGCCAGTGTGGCCCATGTACATGAAGGTCACGCTGAGTGAGAGCCCACTGTTTGAGCATCCGCTACATGTCGATGTAAAGATCATCAGCGTGTCTGAGAGTAACAAGGTCTGGCAATTTTTATGGCTAATAACAATCTCGCAGATCCCAAGAACTGTGTCTTCTTTTCAAATGAAAGACATTATTATGGTGTTAAGGATATCAGGAAAGTATTTGAGACAAGAAACTTCTGTGAGCTTTGTCAGACACCGTAGAACAACAGCTGCTGCAGAATCAGAGCACTGTAGAATCTCTGTACTTCATAGCAGTAAGTACTAGTGCTGGCTCTGCCCACTGTGTAGCTGTGCAGATAACATGAGTGCAAGAATAGGGTGCCCTAACTGCAGGCTGCTGTGCAGTAGCACAGCATCCTGGCAATTAAAGTGATTGTGGTTATGTCTGAGAGTAGCAAAGGACATGTGGAAAAGACTTTCAAATGTAAAGACTGGAAATGTGTTACGTGTTATGAGCAATCTTGAAAATAAACTAGCACCAGTGCTTTTTGTTCATAACCCAAAATCCAGAAACAGTGAAGAGCTGTATTTTTGATGACATGGAGTGTGTGCAGAATGCTCTTGACTTGCTGGCCTTGGAGTGAATGAGAAGACATGGCTTCAGCTGTCAGCCTATCATAGGCCATTGTGAGATAGCATGGGCTATATCTCTGCCAAAATAATAGTCACCATAGGCTAAGGACATCCTGGTCCTAGGTATCATTGCTATACTACTGGGGGGAGCTCCCGTGTGACCAGGAAAGGGGCACGACTTTTGAGGTGCATGTGTCATGTAAGAATGAGTGAGGGGCCATGGTACTTGCCATGTCTTCTCTTGTGTGAAAATTACCTGGTAAGCACATTTTGTCCATCTCTAAAGAGACACATCAGAAGGTTTTGACTGCTGCTTCTTCAGAGGAAGTTGTGGTAAGGAAAGAAGGCACCAGCAAAAGAAAATGTTGTTCTATCCAATGTTCTCTGAGTTCTTATTCCTATTTTATTTTTTTTTATTCTTTCCTCTAAATTTAAAAAGCAGAGGCTTGCCCTGTTTGCTTTCCCCTGCTTTTTGGGGGGAGGCAGGGACAGAGAGAGGAAGGGCAGGGACAAACAGTAATAACCCCTATACAAGCTGTTGCTCTCCGCAGAAGATTTGAGGTTTTTTGTAGATAAGGACTGTGGGAAAGGGAAAGACAGATTGCTGTCTCCTTTCATATGCTGTTTCAATTGTACTGTCTGTAACGCTCCTTTTAGCATTTTTCTCACCTTTAAAGCCCCTTCCCGAAACCTTGTTGCTTCCTTTGATTGGTTCCTCCAACTTGTATCTTCTTTCCCACCTTCCTCCCAACCCTGTGTGCTTTCTTTTGTGACACTATTTTGCTCTTTTTGAGGGCAGTGAAATTGTGTTCTGCCTAAATGTTTGAGAAGACTGATATAGCTGTGATGCAGAATATTAAGGTTGGTGTGGTTATAGTGATACAAATATCATTATATTGAAAATAAAGTTAGGCCTTTACTCTCTTAGTTTTCTAAGCCTTCCTGTCCAGAAATGATTTGTGGATGCCTCTGTAAGGACTGCTGTTTGGAATTTAACAGCTTATTTTAACAGTTTCCAAGCCTACTAACTTTTCTAAATAAATGAATCTCAGGAAATGAAATCATTATGCTTCTACACCAGCCACAAAGTAATCTTTCTCTACTGACCATAGAGGCAGCTTAAGATCCTGAGCTAAACCAGATTTCTAAAGTGGATACACCAGTTACATGACATAGGATGAGTCAAGTTCGTAATCCTTTTCACAGACTTGCCAAGTTCTATTCTAGAAGAGAGATGCTTTTTTTACCCTGTTGGAAGTATGCTCCCACTTTTCATAGTCTGGTGGCTAGTATCCTTTTGGTTAACTGCCTGATTTTATTTGTGTTCTGTTTCTATTTGTTCTTTTTGTTCCAGCATTTTTCTTCAGCTTAAGCAGCTGTTGCACTGGTCTAGTGTTTACTCTCTTTTGTATTGATAGACATACATGATCTTCATAGAGACGTGTAAGTGCTTGTTCCATTTTCCACATCAACCTTTACTTTGCCAGATTAAGCCATACTAGTCACTTTTTAATAGACAGGCTTTAGAACCTTTACCTCATCTTGGTCACCTTACTATTCACCTGTCCTAATTTGAAAGAATCTTTCTTGAACATGGCTGACTTGTGTGTTGTGCCTGAGATCTTACTACTACCTTAAAATATTCTCCTCAATCCAGTGCTTCTAGGATCACTAGATATGGGTCTTTTCTTGGCATTATTCCACCAGAGGCTGTGTGTGCTTGTACAGACTTGCCTGACTTGCTTCAGTATTGCTAGTAGTATAGCCACAGGCACACAGTGCTCATTAAAAGCTGAACAAATAGCTCAAAATTCTGGGGAAATATTTAAGAACTGTCTCACACTGTGTATCCTGCTGCAAGAGTTACTAAGGTTGCATTACATCAGCTAGCTATAAATTAGATAGCACAGGTAAAAGTGTCTAAAGTTATCCTTGTTACAAATCTCAGTGATAGTTCTTAACTCACATCCTTCATCTTGTCTTTCACTAAATCATTAGTGATTTAGTCTGTGTTCTGTTTCTTCCCTTCAACCAGATTCTAGGATTATAAAGCCTATTTTGATTATGAAAAAAATGTATATGCAGACCTTAATATCATTAATATCATTACAGTCCTCTTACAGAAATTAAGATAGCGATGATGTGGAACAGTACTTCCTTGATTCACCTTCATTTTGAAAATCTCTTCCCCAGGCAGGATCTTATCTCTCTCCCCCTGTCCCCCCTCCTGGTTTGCCCCTCCTGTATTCAGTAGCAGCAAGCAGATACGGACATAAAGCAAACAGCCACAGCCTGCTACATCTTTTCTGGCTGGTGAAATACCTGTTCAGTCTGTTCCTTTTCTCATTTCTGAGGTGATAGCATCCTTTCAAACACACATTACCAATTTTCCAGGAGCAGTTTCATCCCTGTCTACACAGAGAGTCACTAGTGGAATTTCAGCTAGCTGAACGCACAGATATTTTAGGGCATAGTTTTATGATACTATCGACTGAGTCTTTACTGCCAGCTATGCATTCCATTCCCCTAGCGCTAGCATTTGTTGGACCACAGAGTGAGGCTGTTCAGAAATTTACAATAGGAGGGGAAAAAAAGAATCGTCTTCTACCATTTTAGCTCCCTAAACCATCCTAACCAGGTCTCAAACGGATAACACAGCACACATGATGGATGGAAAGGAGTAAGCGAGTGGAGGTACAAAGTGAAACTATTCCTCTTGGCAGCAGCTGGCAGTTAGCTTAGTCCAACCATACTGAAAAAACACACCTGAAGTTTTATAATCTCTGTGTGAAAAGATCGCAAGCTATGTGTTCCTTACTCGAAAATGTTTGCCTGTCTTGCCAAGCAACTGTTCCTGTGATTACTGATTGCTTGAAATATTCTGCAGAATGTCCATTTGGTCACAAGATATGAACAATTCTGACCTTGACTAGAGAGACTTGACTATAATAACAACTAACCACCCACACCACAGAATTCTTGCTTCATTGTGAAAGAGAATGTTCTTGCTCAGTCTTCTTGCTTAAAAGAATTTTCACTACAAATGCATGCTTTTTATTTTCTGTTCACTTCGCAGTGAATAGAAGATAAAAATGTGAGTCAATGAAAGCATTAGTAAGAACATGTAAAAATGCTTTCAGTTAAGTCAGTTAAGTAGAGGTGGATGACTAGTGAATAAATTAGTATGTTAGTAAAATTCAAAACCCCATTACATAATCTGAAATTCCTTTCAAATCACAGGAAAAAGCTAACAAAATTACCAGAAAAGTCTTCTGTTTAGTCAGCTTTTTGCTGTACGATCAACACCTTTCATTGTGTTGTAAAAAGAATTTATTTTTCTGCTATTCTAGACTATAAAACATGGACTACTGGTGCACAAAGGTTATTATGGATGTGGTTTATGTTTAAGGGGTATTAGTTTCCCTAATAAATAAATAAATAATAAACTTACGCAATAAGCATTTAAAAGAAGCCACAACAACCTGTAGCATATGTAGCGGATGCATAAAAATATCCTTTTTCTGCTGATGCATTCCTATGCTCCAGAGTACACCTCTCACCTTTAAAGCTGTCACACTCCAAACATTGCTTGTACTAAAGAGAATCACTGTTTTGCCTCAAGCAAGGAACATAAGTGTTGCAAAACTGACTCCTCCTCTAATGGGGAGAGCATGTACAAGTACACAGAGTTGTATTTCTCCTAGAGCTGCCAGGCTGAATATTTTGCAGTCAGAGCTGTAAACCTTACAGGCTTTTTCTTTGTTTATCTTTCTACTTTGGGGTCTTTTTTCCCCCTCTTTCTTTCTGGATTTTTCTATATTTTCCTTTTTTAGTATATGTGAAACTCTTTCAAATGCTGGATTTTCACGTCCTTGTTCAGGAAGTATTCGTGAATTGACATGGGTCAACATACTTCTTGTTACCAGGCAAAAGTAAGTACTGCAGTTAAACCTGTTCCTGCTGTATGTTTATCTGACTATAAAGGATTCTGTGTCATTGTATAAAGGACACAGTAGACTGTAGTTCTATTAGCAGAATTTTAAAACTTTAAAAAAGTAAAATCAGTTAGAATTAATATGTCATGCTAAATACTGTGTAGCTCATATTCTGTAAAAAGACCACTTTTTGTTGACAGTCAGCGGTCTCTTAAAATATTGAAAGAAGCCAGACACAGAGATGCCACTCCTTGTACACAGTTTTTTAAAACGACATTGAGGTTTGTGTTTATTTTTGGAAAACATTTCTAATGCAGTTAGTAGTACTGATCTCATGTTACTACCCCTTTATATTACGTATGTTCACTAAACACACCTTGTTTATGTCATTAGTTAATGAGGATATGCTAGTTGAGCAAATAAACGTCCTGGAACTCCCATAACTGCTGTCATATCTTCCACTATCCACAGTTCCCTAGCTATTATTTTATTCTTCCTATGTTACCCTCTTCTATATTAATATATATATATATATATGCTCACTAGTTACCAGATCCTCTTTTACGTTACTGTCGTCGGATTTCTTTGCTATTGGCATAGACTGGAAGTCGAAGGTAGAAGGGAAACAGATATCAGAGAGAAGGGAAAGAAAAGAAAAGCTGCTAACTGAGCTGGTGAGAAGTAAAGAAAATGGTGTGATTTGATTCTGAGAGAATCTTTTGAGCCATTTTTCCCTGCATCCTATTGAAACACTGCATTGTCGTCATCAGTAATATTTTCACTATTCCAACAGTCACCTGAGAATTCATTAATGGTCTGGGAAGGGGAGAGGACATGAAGAATACGCACAGTTTCCTTTGCTATCAGTTCCCTCTAGAGAGCGCAGCAGCCTGCAAGACGGCATGTGGATTATGTTTCCGTATTACCAGCATAAGCTGCAGAAATGTTATGCTGCAGCTATCAGTCTTTTCTTTTGAGAGATGGTTTGCTATTATTGAGCTGAACTAGGCACTCCCTTCCCCAAGGCAAGTGGGTGGATTGCCCATGCAGTGAACAGGTTTAAGCAACAAGTAGTGCTTGAATGCCTGTATAACAAATGCAGCCGTTTACCATATACACTTTTAGTGGCACCAAGTAGTTACAGAAAGTCTGTGGCATGAGTGCACATCAGTTTTCTGTGATGAAGTACAGCCTAGTGAAAGAGTCTGGCACAAAGGTTAATGTCTGCCCTCATTTGGCCTGGAGCTTGCAGATCTTTAAGGAAAACAAAATGTATACGAATGCAGATAGTATAAAGGCAATGAGGAGCAAAAGCTGATAGGTAATCCTAGTATTTTTTGTGTTGTTAAAATTGGACTGAAAATCTTTCAGATGAAATTTTTTTGTGAAAGATGTGATGCTTTGACAGGGCAACATTTTCCAATGGACTGAGCTTAGAAGGATAGTTCAGGTCTCTGAATTTTCATATTTAAATCTGAGAAGGGCTTTATATGTTTTTAAGATATTTCCAGTGGATTGTCATCTTTTTTGTTGCCCATCTAAAGAACCTTTTAAAACGTGTTCAGTTTTCATGGCTCCAGCTGAATTAGCACCCGTTGCAAATGAAGCTCCATTATCAGAAACAGTACTCATGAACAAAGCTGGCTTTTGAAACCTCTGGCCTTCATTTAGAGCTTGTGGAAGTTTCACTTTTACACATTCCTTACTGCAGTGCAGCAAATGGATTTCAGCCACTTCCCTCAGCTGCATCAGGACTTCAGTCCAAACTTGTAGTCTCCCAGGCATGTATTCCTCATCAGAATTAGACACAGGTTAATTAGACACTCCTAAAACTACAGAAACACTTTATACCTACTACCTCTTGGTTTTGTCTTCTTTGAAGCTAATATTCTGATACTTACAGACACTGTAAATTTATAGACTTTAATAGTGTTTTTCCTTATGTTTGTGTACGTGCATGTACATACATATGTATCAATACACTTCTTATCCTTCAGGCAGGATTTTGTTTGGGTTTTGGACCAAACTCTTTCTATGTAATACCCTTCTTGTAAATATCTACTCCACGATGAAAATCTTAATCTTCTGTGGCTTCAGCATCAGTGCCACTTTTGGTTCCCATTTATTCCTTTAGTACAATTGCCCTTCAGAGAGGTTGCGTGACTTCAGAAGGCAGAATCAAAGGGCAACTCAGCCTCAGTACATTTTTGGGGGAGATGCCTTCATTCCCTGGTTAGGTCTCCATTCTTGCTTAGCTCTGATTGCTGTCACATTTCCCCTCAGCCTGGCTGATCTTAATCTTTTTAAAGAACCAGCTCATGGTATTACAATATCTTTTATTGATTGGTCAGCTCTGGCTGTACCTATTCAGCAGTCCTCCCCCACCCCAAGTTATAATGTGGAGCAATTCAATAAACCATTATGAAATCAAGGATTCAGATTTTTCCATGAACTAAATGACAGTAGGATGGTATCTCACGTTCTTGGCCTTCCTCCTTCCTATCTTTTTTATTGCCCAGCCCTATTGAAGAGGTAATGACTTAGCTCTGATAGATAGTATCTCACAATTCTGGTAGATACTGGTTGGTAATGGTTCTATTTAACTTGACCTTTAATCCCTGTGAAAATTTACTTGCTAAGACACTTTCATATCCAGTTGACTTTTTTTACAATCACTTTTTAGACCTGCAGTTTGCCTTTATGTAACTTCCAGTAGAGCTACAGGTAATTCTGTTGGTAAGAATATTTTTGCAGACAATATAATTGGACTTTTATATAACTGATTTTTCAGTTCATTGGTAGTTCTGAAAACTATTTTTAAAGACAGTGTAATTGAAATTATCATAACTGTGTTTTGGTAAACTGAAAAGACAAAACTACAGCCTGAACTAAGCATTCAGCTAATGCTGTCTAATCTGAAAGAAAACCATTTATTTTAAAGATTTTTTTTTAGAAATAAAATAAAATGAATTATGAAAGTGTCATATGTATGTAAAATGTAAAAGTTTTCTTCATAAAAAGCTGTGATGAGCGATTTGAGTATTTCAGAATATTGTTTAGATTTTCTTTCTCTTCTGAAACAACCTCTTAAAACTGATACAACTTACTGACATGTTTCAGCTGACTTCAGCCTGTGTGGCTGGATAAAAGCTCCAGCCAAAAATTTTGCTCAATGTAAGTTAAATCTCTCCTTTTCCTTTTCTATGACTATCCGTCATTTTTGGTATGGTCTGGACTAATACAAACTTTCTTCTGAGAATCTTGTGACTACTTTTCAAATCATTGCTTGTCCGTTATAAGTGAGTAAGAAGGAATATTTTCTAATCACGGAAGTACAAGGACTTTATAAGACTTGCAGCTATTGCATCCTCCATCAAAATGTTTCTCCCACTTTGTCAAGTGTGAATACTGATAAACACCAAAGTGATCTAGTCATCTCATCTTACTTGGAACATTGCACCCTACCTACTTTTGCTTTAGAAATTACAAACTTATTGTCCTTTGAAATTCAGTCTAATTGCATGGCAGTCTAATTGCATGGCTGATCAACAAAAGTTTTCATAAGGAATGACAATTTAATTCATAGTGTATTGCAGGTAATTTAATATTCCCAGAAGAAGTGTACGTGTGGTAGAATTCTGCTCTAATAGTGATGTTTTCTATATGAGCTGTATTTTTTTGGAATTCTCTCTTGAGAGAGAATGTTGAGCTGGGTGCAGGACTCCAGGTGGGGTCTCACGAGGGCAGAGCACAGGGGGACAATCTCCTGCCTCACCCTGCTGGCCGCGCTGCTTTTGGTGCAGCCCAGGATACAACTGGCTTTCTGGGCTGCAAGTGCACACTGCTGGCTCATGTCACAAACAAATTATTTGGTAGAAGGCAATTATAATATATATGTCTGTCTTGTTTTTGTTACACATGTATATATATCTAGTTTTTGAATTAAATATTCTAACTAGGTAGAAGATATAAATCCACAGGAAATCAGACTCAGCAGTTCTGGTAATTACAGTTTCTAAACAAGACCATCTAACAGAAAAAAAAAAAGAAAAGATTGAAAAGTCTGTGCAGTGCAGTGTTCAAAAGTTTTCAGACTCTTGAGTCAGACTGCTTTATTATGTGTATTTTTCCATATTTCACTGAGAATTGTGAAATTGGCAGGTAAGAAAAAATATTTTAAAAAATTAACTCAAAGATACAAGTGTAAATCTCAAAGTACTTACTCATTTCCGTAGTCCAGGCCTCTTGTCTTATATCATGGGCATTTGAGGGATTGAATATTCCAAAAGTACTTGCAACACATAAGCGTTACAGGAAAGTATTCAGAAGCTTCTGGAATGCGTGCAGTCACATGCACGCACGTGGGAGTGCATGACTCTGTAGCTGTGGTGCCTTTGGATGAGCTCTGCAACATGCTCTGTGGGGCAGTTTGAACCTGGACTTAACACAGAAACCATTATTCCCCTACCTGCAGCACGTACCTGCCAAATGCAGCTGTGGGTCTGCTTGATGACCTTTCCTGTACTGTATATACCCACATACCTTGCAACAGTGTATGACCAACCAAGCAGAGGAGTCTAATCAGACTCATTTTCAGGTTGGCTAACATAATGCACCAAAAAGGAGGCAGAGGATTATTTTACATTTCTAAGAGAACACTAGAATTTTTATCTGTCTTTTGAAGACCCAAGGACAATCTGCTTTATTTTTATTGTTTTCTCTTCCTGCCTCTCTCTAGCTTGTTGAATTAAAAATGTGAAAGAATGAAAGTATAAAATTGATGTTAAAATACAGTTTTCTGAAAGATGTCTGCTGTTCAGGATTTCATTTAGGGAAGTCATGTCAGCTTTGTATATAGGTTAGATTATCATTATGATCCCCCTAGCTTTACAGTTAATGATCTCTGAAACTATCTCAGTACATTTGTTATATCTGATATCATTTGGTTTTTGTCTTGAGGAATTTTCTGATCTCCTGATTTTCAACCCCCTGACAACCTGAGGTAACCAGTTGTTTAGCACAGCAAATCTCTTAGCATGTTCATTGTTCCCTTGGGGTAAAGTCATTCCATATTAATAGAATTTTTAATTTGCATTTCCACTTTCAGTGAACATGTGATATATAACAATCACTGTGAGCAAGTAAGTACTGGTTCATAAAAACAGTCAACAAACTCTGCACTGATAATTTCAGAAAACTTTCAGGCCTCTTACCTGGGAAAATTAAATAGGAACAATCACAATATAAAGCCAGAAGTTTTATAATTTAGGACAGAATGATCTGTTTGATGAATAACATGTGCTAGATGCCTCCATATGGTGTCACACTTCTTCCTTGAAGGAAGCAAGAGATGGTCTTTGGAAAAGCAAACATGACTTGTAGCCAGATCTCTTACATCTGCTCCGAGCTTGATCCAAAAAAATGGATCACTGCTGTTGCTGCTTCTTGACCCTGAAACACTAGCTGGGAAATCATGAGAGTTCAAGAAAGCCAATCCAAAGAAAGTAGGCTTTTTCTTTAACAGATGTTTTACTTAATCGTGTGATACAAAGAGAAAATAAAGAACACTGCACTTCAGTTATGGTAGGGCAAAGTCATGTGCTATGGTAATATGGAGGTAGGTAAGTGATGACTGTATGAATACAGAATAAAAATAGAAAAAATATTTAAAAATAGAACAAGTAAAGGTACATACTTTAGGTGAAGAGTAAAGATTAGTTTTTAAAACATCGATAGAGAAATTACCTATTAAGATCGAAGTTTTAACTAAACTACCAGGTTTAACTGAACTACCACATTCAATATCAAGGTCTGGGCATCTGAAGATAGGATCCTTATGTCACCCCTTTATTGTTTTAAATAATAACATAAAGCATCTTAGTCTATCTAAGGTAATTGTGTATGATAATACCATTTTGTCTTAATATAAGGAAGATAGAAATTGTTTGTTGGCTACTTCCATTCAAGGTATTTCTTTCATTCTTCTCTCCAGGAAAAGCCCAGCCTCATGTGTCTTGTATTATCACTATACACAAATCATCATATATCTGCTTAGCCCAAGTAATTCTAAATTAACCCAAACTGCTTGTAATAATTACTAATATATGTTAAAATACTAATAAGTAAATCCTCTCTCTAACGATTATTCTATACTGTTTCCTAGATTATTTTATGTCAAATATGTCTTTATTCCTTGTTTGAGTGGTAGCAACATGGCTCTCTAATGTGATTCAGAAAGATGGAGGAGAGGGTGAAGAAAGGCTGCCATCAAGAGAAATGTAGTTAGTATCAGTTAAAGAATAACTTTCATACAAGATGATTCAGCTGCTATTCCCCTCAACTTCTGCAGGAAGTCCTGCCCCTTAAACCTGATGACCACTGTCCCCAGAAGTCTCTCCTCCTTTTCCAGTACTATGACCCATTCAGCCCAGAAGTGTATCACATCTCTTAGGACCGAGAAGTCCTCCCTTTGTCCAGAAGAGTACCCATTTTGTCATGGCCATACCACTGTGGTATGTGATCTCAGAGCTCCCTGTAACTGGCTGACAGCTGAAACCGTTTTTCTTTACCCCAGGAGTATTTCAAAGGTCCTAATACATATACATTTACATACATACACACACCTGCAGTTACAGAAATACAATACAGTTACAGTGCACAGAAGGCAGTGAGAAAGCACTTTAAAAGTAACAGGTTTTTGTGGCATATTCTGAACACCATAACAGTGTAAGTACATCTTAATGGTGATGAACATATTACAAAATGTGCCTGGACTGCATGTCTAAAAGGCAGAATGGGTTCTGAAATAGCTAAGGCTTTTAAACAATTTTTGCTGCCTTAGAAATTACAAACAAAGCAGGGAATGGATTTTTTGGAACCAGCCTTTAAACAAGCTGTTAAAGTAGTATTATTTTCACCATTTTGTTACTAATAATGGGGTAGAAGTATCTTGCAGATTGCTTTAACGGGATACTAAAAACCAAGATGTGGGGATGTTTTACAGCATGCAATACCTTTTGCTACATTGATGTATTACTGTAGTTTATACACAGCTTCCAGTCTAAGCTGTCGATGTGAAACCTGCAAGCTCTGCAAAGATTTGGAAAACAATGTCTGGGAATGAGTGTAAAATTAGAGAAAATATGTCTCCACTCAGAAAGGAAGACCGTGTGAGGACATCTGGAACAAGGGAGAGATTTGACAATGGTTACAAGCAGACGTTCACCAATTAAATTTTCATAGATGTTGAAACTGTGCGAAAGGGTCAGATACCCATGTACTGCTTAGTAGACTACAGTCACCAAGCTACCAAGGGTATGTTTTACCCCAAAAAACTTCAAAAACTGAACCCTGATGAGGACAGGATCTGCAAAATTGAAAACTTCCTAGCAGTAAAAAGGGAAGGAAGGAAGAAACAGCTGTTTGTGGTGTGGCTACCCTAGGAGTTTAACATGTAGATAAAAGCCTCTCGAGTCCATGATGTTTAGCAGTTGGAGCCATCGTGGGAGAAAAAGAAGGATGGCAGACTATGGTTTCTACATTGTGCTCCCCAGCAATTCCTGCACCAGGATTTTCCCACAAAACACCAGTTTGAACATTACCAAACAGGTGTCAAAGGCCCCGGGAGCTGTCAGGCAAGTGGGAGGTGGGGCTTGCAGAAATACAATGCCCAGACAGCTGGAAAAATATTCATAGTGCTGGAAATAGTGCTGCTGGGTAAGACATGGCGTTATTCTTTGGGGCGAGTCCATTATCCATCCATATCCATATTGCTGGAATGTATGAACATTTATTTGCTCCAACAACAGAGCTTTAACTGTTGACGAGCCACAGGCCTGGCCTACAATCCTGCAATTAGGAAAATAAAGATTAAACAGTTGAAAATTCTTACACCTTTTGTACAGCTGTGGGAATCTAGCAAGTTTTTCTGGAAGCTTCTCCTGGGATTTGCCAGTGACAATTTCTCTTTTCAGCTGACATCACTGGAAGGTTTATCTCAATCTACCTCTACACAAAACTTGTTGAGCACCAGGTGGTTACAGATTTATTGGTCCCATTATCAGCCTGTGTCCTGGTGAATGATAATAGCAGTTAAATCATTACAGCAACGAAGTACAAGCTGCATTATATTCTAGTGAATTAACATCGTATCAATACAGGCAGCATTGAAACAAATACAAATGAAAACAACCACATCTTATTTCACATTGGCAAGGAGATTGTGAAGTTGCATCTGCCACCCTGGAATGTTCTGGTATTTTAAGAACACATACCATCATGTAGTAAAGAATAAGTAGTAAGGGGAGTAATAAAAGAATTAAAAAGATCCATGCTTTTATGTGAATTATTACAGAGCCCAGGTTGGCAATGGTATCCCTGATTTTAAGGGCATTACTGTGGAGTAAGAGAGTCTTATCAAAAGCTCTATCATTTTTCCAAAGGTGTTTGGAAATTATTAAGTTACATGTTAAAAGTGCTGCTGAAAACATGGCCAAAGATGTGATCGAATGCATCTTCCAGGCTGTTGTGGCCAAGCTGCAAACATTGGCAAAGAAGGAGGTCTCAGGGCTTGTTTATATTCAGAGACAGCTTTTAAAAAGAGACATGTCACAGCTCTGAAGTGAAGGCCTCAAACCCTTAAAAGGGAAAGGATGGGTAGAGCCAGGCTTCATTCCATCCACAGCAAGAAGTAAAAGAATAACAAACCTTACTGAACAGTGGAATAGAAACAAGAAATGCAGAGGAAGATGGTCTGTTCTACCACTAGAAAAGGAGATATATTTTAACTGTGCTCATTTTTGTTCAAAGCTGCTCAGAACAATGTACCAGATCCAAACTAGGTTTGTTTGAAGTGGCCCCAGTACAGACAAGCATCAAGAAGAGCTTGTCCATTGAGTTGCCATTACTTTCTGCTGTGGCAGAATTTGCCCCCCTGGATTTTTTTCACAACTGGGAATGGGAAAGACTGTGTAGCGCTGAACAACAGTGCTGTATCTTTGCAGCAAAACTGTGAAAGAAAGGAGTGAGTTTGATGAATTACCTGTTGGCATCTATTTTCAGCCAGTTGGATGTTACATTAGAAGACATCCTCATGCTGAGTTTGTAAGGCAAAGTCTGCTATGCAGGGACTAGATGACCTGGAATTTGCCTTCGAGATTTCATTTTCTGTCCTCACAGGAGGCATGGTTACTGCTGCATCAGGTTCAGAAGAGCCATTCACATTAGAGAGGCGTTATGGTAAGTGTAACCCCCTGCCCTTGTCATACTGCATAATTTGCTTTTGTTTCAGAAATTCAAGCCCAACCATCATTTATCTGATGGATATTGTCTTCTAGGGAAAACCCTTTGCAAATTTTTCTCAGAGTCACTACACACATTCCTGTAAAGCAGGATTTTTGTTTTGGCTTGCCATTTCAGTAGGCAATGTTGCCAGTATTGTGTAGCATAGTGCAAAGTCCAAACACTGCAGCAGCAATAATACTGTTTGGTGATCTGGTTGGTCTGAAGTTAGGAAAAGGGGCCTTTTGGTCATACTGAGAAGATTAGCCCTTTGCCTTCAGACCTGCGATTTTTTAATGCCCCCACCTCCTCTCTGGTACACTGCCAACCCGTTTCAATTTATCCCACTCTGGGCATATTACGAGTTTTTCAGCAGTCTTGTTAACTGGTGGTCCCGCAACTGTATTTTCTTTTTTTCTTTTTTTTTTAATTTGCTTTATTATAGGATCACAGAATATCCTGAGTTGGAAGGGACCCACAAGGATCATCCAGTCCAATTCCTGACTCCACACAGGAGCACCCAAAAATCAAAGCATATGTCTGGAAGCGTTGTCCAAACGCTTCTTGAATTTGCATTTGAACTTGAACTCCGGCAGGCTCAGTGCTGTGACCACTGCCCTGGGGAGCCTGTTCCAGTGCCCAAGTATTCCCTCAGTGAAGAACCTTTTCCTGACATCCAACCTGAACCTCCCCTGGTGCAGCTTCATGCCGTTCCCTCAGGTCCTATCACTGGCCACCAGTAGTAGGTGGTTGTTATATATAAACTTTGTTAATTTCAGTACCTCTTATTAAGCAATTTTTTATATGTAAACTTGTGCAAATATAAGCTCATTTAGGCATATATATTAAGAAGTGTATGAATGCATTTATACATATTTCTACACTCCTTTCTGTATATATTTATAGAGATATTGACATGGCTGTATATCAGATACATTAAGAATATATGAGGGCCCTTGAGAAGCTTCCAGGTAAACGGGAAGGCAGGGTTTCATCTGCCAACCAGTCACCAGGTGCACTGGGATCTCAAGCTTTATGCCATTAACAAAATGGTAGCTGTGACAAAATGGTGGCCTTGTGTTGGGCAACATGATGACTTTCTGCTCCTGAGTGACCACAGCATGGCTTCAGCAGCCAGCCAGTCCCAGGAAGCTCACACATGATACCACATGGGTTATGGTTTTGCCAAAATGGCAGCCTCACATGGGCCGGATAGCGTAGTTCGGGGGCCCTGACTGGAAAACAGGAGGGGCTTTGGGGCAAATGGGTCCTGTGCCCATGAGGGGCTGGACTTCAGCAGGAGAGAGGGTGCAGGGTGCTTGCCGTGTCCTACTTGGCTGACAGTTGTCCTCTGACTCCTCTTGGGGGCATGGGGTTTAGGGTTAGGGTTAGGGTTAGGGAAGTGCATGCTGGCCTGGCAGGCAGGGGAGGTAGTGCTGCCTGCCAGCTTGCATCAGCACAAGTGGGGCTGTCTGTTAGAGAAATGTCCAGTGGAAATGGTCATCGAGCCAGGATCTCTCAGAATCCCTTTTTCAGAACCTAAAAGAGCATAGGGAAACTGGAAACAAAATCATTTCTTTATACAATAGAGTAGGCAGTCAGCAATTTTTGTAATCAGTTTGCACTTAGTGCCTCTACACTTCTTTCATATGAAGATTAACTCTTGGATCTGCTTAGTCACAAGAAGGAAAAAAAAATGTATTTAACAAATGTAATTTAGGAGCAGGAGAGTGAAGAATAAATTCTAGCGATCATAGTGCAGATTTCTCTTAATGAATCATCCATTCCTAGGCAATGAAAACTGAGAGACCTGTACTGTCTGTGTGTTGGTAATTTGATTATAAACTGCTGGAAGAGACTAAAATTAATATGCTGGAAGAAAATGAAATTAATATAAGAAAGCCTAGACATAAGTAACAGCAGCATAGGTTCCTGAAGAAAACAAACAGTCTTTTCAAAGTAGTCCAGTTTCTTTCTAAAGAAGGACAAGTCTTGAAGACAGAAGAGCAGCAGTGATGTCATGCATTATGGCTATTATGAGGCTTTCAGTATAGTTTCATGAAATTTTCGTAAATTAGCTAGAAAGACATAGTCTGGATGAAACTGCTGTGCTGGATGCACTGGTCCTTGGAAAACCATATGGAAGTGGTTATCAGCGGGTCGCTGTCAGAATGAAAGGATGGTTCGAAACAAGCTGCACACTATTAGCTACTTGGTGTAGGAACTAACCAATATTTCATTAGTGACTTGGATAGTGTCATGCCAAAGATATTAGTAAATACATTAGTAAGACAACAGTGAAATGAGAGCGACTTTGTTTACTGGAAAACAGGAAGAGAAAGCAAAATGATTTTGACGGGTTGCTCTACTGTTTCTGAAGAACTAGTGACAAGAACAAGGTGCTGCCCTTGAACACGGGAACTCAGTCACGCTAATAAAGGAACAAGGTAACAAGCAACGTTGTATAAATAAGGGTTATGATGATACACAAGAGGAACAGCAGTCAGTAATGTCATCCTGCTGTGCAAAAAGCAAAAACCATGGCAGGATTTATAAACAGCAGTCTGTTTGGTAGTGTACAAAGTAATCCTTTTGTTCTCTTCATTCTCATCTGAAATGCTTTGTCATTGTGAGGCGCTGTACTTCATGGAAGATAGGCAGAATCTGTAAGAGAGTAAAAAGAATTTTTAGAAGTCGGGAAAACGTGGCGTGTGAGACTGAATCAAGACTGGTAAATCTAAATAAGAGAAGACAAGGGTGATAGATCTGAACTGCTCAAAGTGGCTGCAGAGAGCCAGTAGTCTGACTAGGTGTTCTTGATTTTAGACTGCTAAAGAAATAATTGGATTAAGTTGCAGCAAGGAAGATGCAGATCAGATATTAAGAACCTTGTAACAGTACAGATAATAAAGCAGTAGCCTACATTGCCTAAGGAGATTGTGAAATTCCCATAACTGGGAATTTTTAAGAACAAGTTAAGCAAATCTCGGGAATGAAATTGGCATTGTTAATCTCTTTTTGGGATTAGAGGGGATCTGTTCTTGGATCCCTCCCTGGGGCACTTAGATGGTCTAGATGACCTCCTGAGACCTCTTCTAGTCTATGATTTGTTGAGAAAGTTTCATGCATGAAATTACTAGGTTGTACATTCTTTGAAACAGGAGCCATGTCTTCTGTATTTGTACAGCACACAACAAAGCAATTCAGGCTAGAGACTGTAGTCATTGTAGAAACTGTATAGTAGTAATGATATTTAATTATCACGCTATGTTTTGTAATGTTGGAACATAAATGTAAAACTGTGAGTCACTGTGCTGTCAGTGAGAGCCATGTTGCAGAATTACCTGGCATAATTCAAATAATCTTGGCTAATTTGAACTTTATTGGAAACTGTGGCAGTGACTGGATTTGTAGTAGAAATCAGCCACGTTAAACATTTTAATATATTTTGTCAACATAGTCACAAAAACAATTTAAGTATTTTACAGGTTAAAAATTCAGGTGACATACTAGTCTTTTTAGCACATTATATTTATACCCTCCATACATTAACTGCTCAGTCTTTACCCCTTCCAGATTTTGATTGCCATTTGTCCTATTTAGTAAGCAGGCTTTAACTTAGACACAAAAGCAGTGATATGAGATACCCAACATAATGTTGCATGTGGTCAAAATGGTATAGACCCATCTGGCTTTAATTCTAAAGCCAGGTTAGGCTACCTAATGCCTGAAAATGCACTTGGTGGTGAAAGTGCCTCAGTCTTTTGATGGAGGTCCTTTTCCAGGCTGGGATGCAATAGGATAAGGTGAGAAGGTGGAATCCATTTGCAGAATTATCTGCATGAATGGTTCCTTTCAAGGGCAGATAAGATATTCTTTATTTACTGACAGCATCTGGGTGTTACTGTTTTATGATGCTAAACTTGCAATAACATCACTGAAGCTGAATCTAGAGTTAAGAATGATTGCTATCAGCACCATATTTGCAGGGCATTTAGAATTTGTTTTCTATGAGAGCACTAAGCAAGAGTTACTCGGATCACATGATTAATAATACTATGTACCATTGAACTCGGGGGGCTTTCTTAACTCTTTTTCTATATTCATCAATTGCCATACAATCAAAAAAAAAGTGTAGCAGATATCAGTATGGCAGTGCTGTTCAGCCCCTTGATAAAGAGAAATAATCTCTAAATGAATTATGTCCAATATGTTGTGAAATGTCTTGATTAAAATGAGTTTCTTTTTATGTACTCTTTTAGACTCTGTTGAACTAGTAAGAAGGTATTTGTATTAACACGGTGATATTTAAATGCCACTGTCTGGTGTTTATTTGCAACTGTAGTGTAGAAGAGATGATACTTTGTGACTCTGCTAATGAATGCTTTTTCCTGAAGAACTACAAAGCAAATGCTTTACAAACTGAAGCAGAATAGAGAAATCATTTCAGGCAGCAAATGGAAGTGGGGAGCACACAGTGATGTTTTACAACAGTTTTCAGAAGAAAATGTGGAAGAGAGTCCTTCATTAACTAAAACTTTAAGGGGAATTAATTGGTGAAGAATATGTGTTCTGCAATAGGAATTTGAGCCTAACAGTGGGGATTAGCACCCTTTATTTTATGGAAGAAAAAAGTTATCAAATATAAAGATGTCTACATTATACAAGACTAGTAGCAGAATATATTTGCCCTCGTGGAGTGTTACATTAATGCAATGATGCTAACTTAAATGCACAAGACAATTTGCTCAGAAGTAGCTTGATTATCTGTGGATGATACTGATACTGACATGTAGATAAACCCTTAATTTTGTATTTCAGATGCAAGAAACCTGATCATGATTTCACAACAACAGTATAAATCAGGGGTGAACTTGTTGAGGTAAAGAGGTGCTTTATAGTTTAAAGGAGGGTGAGTTTTAAAATAAGTCTTTAGAGAGACATACTCCTTGATGTAGTGCATCACCTGACTCCATAACGAGCGTGAGGAGGTTGCGCAGATATTGAATGGTGTGCTTCAGTATTTGTTTTTCCAAACAATTTCTGAAGTCAGTTGCGGTTGATTTACATAAGAAATGGTATAGTCACTTCTCTAAGTGATTTTATAATTCCTTGAAGACTAATTTCACTTTATACTGTTTTCTTTCTAAATCAAGCGTGAATGTATGTATGTTTCTTTGTCTCTTCTGCAGTATTATCTAGGTTCTTTCAGTATAACAGTCCTCCTTTCCAACTACCTGATGCATAATAGAACATATAAATTCATGACAGATATGAAGACGTTTGGTGTAAAAAGTTGGGAAGGTTTATTTGCAGAGATACAAATATTCTCTGGGAATATTAAAAAAATAATCAGTTTTGTGTTTGGAAGGGAGATGTTTCTCATTATCATTTTGAACTAGAAATTCTAGTTAAAATGGTTGAGAGGCTAGGGCATTCATTCTCGTGGGATTTTAGAGAATCATCTCCAGTTGTATGTGAAGTTCTGTGAGCTTGAGTACAGCCTTTAAATGTAATATTCTATGCCCTAGTTGACTATCTTACCCACTAGGGATAAAAGTACTATGATGCAATTTTTTTTCCCCGTTTGAAAGAAGCCTGAATAGCTACTACAGATTTGTTTCATCTCACAGTCATATAGTTACCTGGGATTCATGTTTAATATTTATGAAAAATTAGATAGTTTAACTTCTTTTATCAGTAGTCCCACCCTGCATAAATAATACAGTATTAAATGGAACGACAGATCCTGGCAGTCCAGTGTCATAGATGAAGGTTTTTGCTGCTAGATTATCTTTTGCCTTTTGCTCTCTGGTTCATTTAATATTTAATTACTATATAAAAGGGAATCTTTCAGGCAGCTTTGAGTTGAGATACAGAAGCTGAGATGTGTCCATAACTCAGTAATAATGACATAGGTTGGGGTTTGAGAGATTATATGACTTTTTAAGGGCTAGTCCAAGTCTAATCATGCATACTCTTGATGGAGGCGGTGAGAAGGTCTTGGACACACTCAGTTAGCTGTGTCTGACTTCATTCTTGCAGGTACACCGTATGACAGGCAGGGTGGAGATGTAAGAAGTACTCTTACTCTTGGTTGAGTAAAAGGCTGGAACTACACAGCTAAACTGAAGGGCTACCTTTTCATTGTTATCTCAAAGCTGAATCTGTTGAAGAGCAATGAAAGCTCTGTTTCAAGCTGCAGTCCTGAAAGAATCTCATTTCCCTACATCTTCTAACATCTGTTAATCTTGTGTCAGAACTTAGGTCTGAGTTCCATTCCCAGTATCCCAAAATTCAACCCTGAATGCTCCAGCACCCAAGTCTTGAAACCTGTTGGTCCTTTGCAATGCACAAAACTGGCAGGTCAGTGTGCAATGAAATATACCCTGTTAGCTGGCACTGCTGAGCAGATCCTGGAAACCAAGGAGTGGTGAACACCTGATTGCTGTTTCCTGGCTCCAGTAATAGTTAATCAGCAGGTTCAGACCAGAACTCAGGAATGCTGCAGAATGAGGAAAGAAGCAGCTTTTCTTCTCCCTTCTCCTGTTCCTACAGTACAGGGTCAGCTGAGCAGCAGCACCCTGAACTGATTTACAGGCTAATGCCAGAAAGTAGGGAACAGTGGAGGAAAGATTTATTCTGCAGTTAGGCACCAATCTCAGGTGGAAGTGTTGACAGTCCCCTTTCAGCTGAAAACTGTAGTTCCTTGTGGATGCAGCAGGTTGAGTTGATTCAAAGTCAATGCACAGTATTGGGGATATCAGATGCAGTATAACCAAAACCATAATGGCTTTAGAGTATACGACTCTAGGGTACCCACCACATTCCTTACTGGGGGTTGGTTTAATACTTGATGTCAGGTAAGAAAGAGTATTAATCTTGAATAAGTGTCAACCAGGGAATATTTCCATGACACTGAATAGCAAGCTAACAGAATTCCAGACTTAAGCTTCTAGTTCCTACCACTGTCCTGTTGTTCACTATCACTCCGTTGTGCAAATACAGCTATTTGTTTAGTGATAGGATAAACTCAATCACTGAGATGACTTGGGCTTTAACAAAAATTGAAGGTTATTTTTTAGAACGAACTCTTTCTGTGATGGCCTCACAGACCCAGAAGCAGCTGTATCAACCCAACTGAATGAGGAGCAAATTGCAGTATGGAAAGGGCAGTAAGTTTAGTTAGGAAAGCTTCCTAAGATATCTGTGTTAATGTACATCAGTGTATTGTAGAATTACACCCCCAGAATTAGGAAGAGAGGTCAGCACAGTCCACACTTCTTGTATAAACTGTGTCTGAGCATAAACTGTCCCTGAGTTAGGGACTGCAACCCCATTAGCTGGGGAACAGCTATTTTCATTCTGACCGCTGACAATGGATTGTGCTTGACACAAACTTGAAATGACAGCATTCTCTATACAAGAAATCACAGTTTTGTACATACTACACATCCAAAGTCAGGTAGATATGGTCTAGAGCATATAGACTAGATTCCTTAAATAGGAGATCTTTTTCACTGGATCTGTAGGACTTTGTGTCCCCATAACCATTTTCTCCACCAGACCTTAGGGCTTTCTTTTTCTGACTGTAGCCACAGCTTAAGGACCAACATCATGTCCCCAGATTTTTTATTTCTCAGACTTTGCTCATGGTATCCTATTGCATGGGGATCTACTGCTACTTAATTGTAACATACTTAAGGAAGGTTGCTGTTCATGTATTTCACTTACTGTTGTCATGAATTGTAGGAGTGGCTGATTTTAATCCTCTCAGGAAAATCTCTTCTTTGTTCCCACAAATAACAACTAACTTTTCCCAGCTTACAGGGGCGCGTGTGGCTGTTTTCTGTGATTGTGAAGAGAAATGTCTGAGCTGCAGGTGACCTGGGCTTGGAAGCTCTTTAGTGGTGTGATTGGCTCTTTTTCAAATTCTTCACTAGTAACTCGGTGAAAGTCTGGGTATGTTATCACAGCTGTACTTTGATTTGTATCTTGAGATGTATTCTTCAAATAGGCATGAGTAAGCTTGTTACAAGTAATAAACAATACCCGTGAGTACCTGAAAAACGTCCTTACTGAATTTCCAGTCATGTGTTTGTTTTTTCAACTAATTGTCGTTAACAGACTGCTTACTAGGTTCAACAGCTCGGGGACTCTGTCGGGCCAGCCTTGATGGCTACAAAGAACAGCTAGAAATATTTTAATAATCCTTTGATAGCAGTCAGTAAAGTACTAGTTTTTAATTGGCTTTTGCATTGTCACATTGGTGTTAACTTCTAGCTACATCCCCATACTTGATTCAAAACTGCAGAGATTATTCCTGATGTTTGCCTGAAACAAGGATACTTTAAACAAATTGGCCTTAAGTGTGACTGCATAACAGTTTAAAACATCTCCCCATCCTCTCTTGTTCTTCAGCTGTTATTCATCTGATTTGTTCACAGAGATTTAGTTCCTTGTACTGACTCATTGCAGGCTGAGGTGAGCACTGGAAATGATACAACAGAGAAGGCAGGTGTATCTGGCTTTTGTTGGGGAGGTCTGATGAAATTAGTTCAAGTTATCATAGAAGTATTCCATATAAACTGACTTAACAGCTCAGCATCACCAAAAAAGACCAGAAGAAAACTACCCCCTGCTACAAAATGAGAACTTGTTTTTTGTAACTTAACAGCTGTAATTTACAAGCAGGCTTGGGGTTTTTCTAATGATCTCTCTATATATAGAAATCTCTTCTGAAGATAGAAGTCGTTTAGCCATGCTGACCCCCTTTTCTGTTTTACAGTTGGAGTAACTCTGCGTGTTAAAATCTTATGCCTTGTTTTGGCTAATATATCATACCATGTCCAGTGTTTTAGGTATTTTCCTCCATTCTAATCTAAGGAATAAGCTAACATTAGAGTGAGTTTTATGAGAATAACTACAGACTGGTATAACTAGAATGATTGCCTCTCCCTTGCTCAAAATGTTTAAAATCCCATCAGTTTCCTAACTAGTAATCTCGATCCTGTTGTGCTGCAAGAATGAAACAAGCACCTAAGTTGTTTGGTCAGTGTTCAGCAGTGAGTGTCCAATGACTGATGAATGGCAGCTCTTTAACTCCCGTATAAACTGCCGATGGGACAAATTAAAGAGATTAACTTAATGAAGTAATGAGTTTATTACCATTTTTTCATTTTGAATTTCAGCTACGTAAGTATAATAGAGTTAGTTAAACTTAAGTTGCTTTCCTTTTTAATGCAGTTCACAGCCTGCTAGTTTAGGCAGTTGTGAGGGTTAAGCTAAAGCAAAAAAAAAAAAAAAACCTTCTTGTAAATCAGTGCCAGGCTAAAAACAGTTTAATTGGGTTTGGTATGGTACTGGTAGATGAAAACTTGCCTCCGGTCTCCTTGGTTCTGCTTTCCCCACAGGGAACCTCCCATGCTTAGCTTGGTGGGAGGCTACTCTTCTGTCTGCCCTGAACCTCAGGTCTGGGTGTCCTTGTCTGCAGAATGGGTTGTTTATCAGGCAGTGCAAACCTATGCAGCTACCAAGTAGCTCAAGATTTACCTCTTGGCTACTGTCCTAGCCCAAAGGCTGCATAAGCATTTCCAAGTACTTGGGACAGGAATGCGATGCAGAACAGTTAACACGTGTCAGTGCAGCCTCTGGCCTGCCAAATGCAGTGCTCCATGTGTGGCACTTTATGTCCATGCCCCTCTCACTGTTTTGTTTCCTGTTGCTTTTGTTCCCAGCTGTGCTGAAGAGTTTTGCCTCAAGGAGTCTGTTGTATTTTTCTTTAGAGAACCTCTAATGCAAACATTCCGGTACACTTTACAGAGCAGATATATTACTATATAAAACAAACTGAAATCAAATGTACAAATTACATTACTTGTACGGAAGCTGTCTTCCACTTTGCCTAAAATAGACCCTTGAAATTAAAAATGCATAGGCAAGACTGTATTAGTCTTACAGTCAAGCAAAGACTCTGTTCTTTGATTAGTTAGTTGGAGAATTCCCCAGGCAAGGCACATGATAAAGTAAACCACGACATGGCACCAAACAATGAAGATTACAGGTGCATGGAAAGTGCAGTTTGTTCAAAAGTCCAGTTAAAGCTGAACATACAGTTTCCCTGGAGACCTACCAAAATAATACTGATTTACAGGTATGCTTTCTGCTAGGAAACGATTAACTAATGTAATCTTCACTTAAAAATAACCTGACCCTGTTACAGATGACCAGAAGTCAACAAGGATACATTTGGTTTACCAACCTGTCAGAAGAATGTATTTTTAAACCACTGTATTGTTCTTTTAAAAATATATCATGGTTATTCTTAAAGGCCAGTTCTGAAGATTGATCTTCTTGTGTTAGTTCTTTCAAAAAACAAAATGAACGATAATTCTATCCTGAAGATTTTTGTTTGGTCTTGTAACTTTTCACCAAATATTCTCATAAGAAAAGGCTTGTTTTCTTCTGTATGTAGATGTAGTTCAGATTTTTTAATAGACAAAGGGCTTTTCACAAGCTTTAATGTTTAAAAGGGTCCAGTACTAGTACAGTTTCATCTTTTACATGTTCTTAGTTTTTTTTCCTTTGTTTCAAATATACATGGATATTTATGTCTGAGAATTTTATCGTCTAATCCTGTCATCTTCAAACAGAAAATGGGCATGATCTAGCAAGCAGAATGCATTAGGTGTAGAAGTGGTTCTGGTGAGTTCAGTGTAACAACACAGACAAGCAAAATTGTGGGTTTTGGCAGAATCAGGGTTTGCTGGATCAGAACACAGAAGAGCTGAAATCTAGATTACTTCAGTTGGTTCTGAGTTTGATTTTGTTAACTATAGCATACACAAAATGAAAAAGAAACCTAAAACTCTTCTTGAGCTGTAGAAACCAGTTTAAATCCCAAATCAAGACTTCTTTGTAAGGGTTCCTGAAGGTCTCTGTTACATTAATGATGTAACGTTCAGGACAGGAGATTATCTTTGAAAAACAGCTTAATTTGGTCTTCAGAGTCTTGTTTAAAACAGTAACTCCTTCAATAATGTATTCAAATACACACAAAATCCAAAGGTGTTTCTTTAGAGGTATTTCTAGAAGACTTCTGCTTGATTATTTTCATTCTCTATCATGAAAGAAATAATGAAATAATTCCCAAGTAAAGTGACCGGTGATTATCATGGAGGTAAATATGGAAGAGAAAAAGGTAATTATATGCAGAAGTTTGGCTCACAAGATCGCTTATAGCCATTCATACAGAGTGTTAAACAGGTACAAAAAGATAGCAAGGAAGTAGCAAGGAAGGCCTTTTTTACGTAGTGGAGACTATATCACTGATTCTGAAGATAACTGAGGCTTCAGAGAGGATCACAGAATCACAGAATCACGTAGGGATTGGAAGGGACCTTGAAAGATCATCTAGTCCAATCCCCCTGCCGGAGCAGGAACACCTAGATCAGGTCACACAGAAACGCATCCAGGCGGGTTTTGAATGTCTCCAGAGAAGGATGAGCGACTCGGGTACTGTCAGTTTGATACTGTGGGCTAACGTGAGATCTCAGCAAGGTTGCCTCCATAAGAAGGTAATTTTGTTCAATATCTGTAGTTACACCATTACAAAATATATTCTAATGTGTTTGGTATGCTTCTACGTTTTGTGAATGCTGAAGGAATAGAAGGGTCCGTGTTATTTGTGGGGGAGCTGAAGTCAGTGTCTTAGTGTGGAGGGAATCAGGGGCTGTCTGTTTATTCAGAAAGAGTAGATGACTTGATTTTTACGTAACTGCATACAGAGAAAAAGATATTAAAAACCTGGTGGATCTGGGGGGGAAAGTTGTAGGAACTGATCACTAGAAGCTAAAACCAAAAAACTTAAAAATTAACAATTCGCTTTCCATTCTGAGCATGACTCTCCCCCCAGATAAGTTATCAGGGATAATCTTTAAATAAGGACTTTATGATAGGTATCCACAGGTAGAAGTGATGCATGAGCTGAAAACTGACACAGCATATGCTTTGTGTCAATTGACAGGAGAAGCTACAACGCTGTACTTCAGCCAGGAGATTTGGAGTCAAAGGGGGTCTCTGATTTCAGTGAAGGCTGCTTGAGAACAGAGTCTGTTAAGATCACACTGTTATTTCTGTCTTTTTTTTTCTGGATGATACATATTATCTCAAATTACTTGGTCAAGTGAATGAAATGTATTAACCTCAAATGTGCAAATGGTACTGGATGTTCCAATTTTTTTATTTTGTCCTTGAACTCTTTGTCTGTGGATAACTTGGGAATTACTTAAGTAATAAGAAGTAGGGTATATGGAGTACTGGGGCAGAGTCCTGCTACAAGCATCTTATTAGAAACTTAAGCAGTGGGCAAATGCTGCTGACATAAAATTCCTATTAGCCTAGGATTATAGAATATTTCTGTATCATGTTATTATCAAAAATGTATGTAATTTTTGAATAATTTCAGTTTTAAATACAACATTACTCCATGAAAAGTAATTCCCAATATTTTTAATTAAGTAATATACCTGACCAACAGTTTAATTACCGGAATAAAAAACAACATACATGTTAGAAAACATCCACCAGGTTTTGTGTTTAATGAAAGAAACACAGAATTGAAAGGAAAGACTTCAGAGGAAAAACCTGGAAAAACATTTCAGACTTTGTTAAGAAGCAGATTTAGGATTGAACCCACTTACAATATTTTCAAGTCCATTTTAATTAATATAATGAAATATCCCTGTAGTTTTGGAATAAATCTGTTATTTCACTTTTTTTTTTTCCTTACAGCAAGAAATAGTGCTACATCTATGGATGTATGGAATTTCTTTTCAAGTATTTTCCCCAGATTTATGGAATGAATCTGGACAAGCAAACCTTCAAATGGCATCTGAAAAATTTGTATTTCTTTAGAAACTAGTATCACCAGAACAAAACAAAACAAAACAGACAAACAAAACGGTTATCAGTTGACAATAATTTCCTCTCAAAGGGACTCTTTGTGTTTGCTTGGCATTTTCATTTTGATGTGAATGTGTATAACTCTATTTTTTGTGAGAATTTTATTCCTAGATTAGAAGGAACAAACTTGAGTTTATAAGTTGAAACTGTATATGTGAGAAATCAGTAAAAAATAAAAACCTTTGCTTTTAAAATTGCAGAGCATTTTACAAGAACATGAAATAATGAATTGACAAACATCTGGGCTAAAACCAATCTTTGTAAAACAATGCCAGGAAATTTTAAATAACCATCTCATACCCACAAAAACAAGGGTATTGTGGACACAGTGACAGAAAGCCAGTCTAGGCTAATACAAAACATACTGCATGTGGATCTGAAAACAGTGCCCCAAACTGCTAACACACTGTTCAACACACAGAGACAGATTTCAGCATTGTTCTTCATTTAATAAATTTGTACAGATTTAAAGTAGATACTTAACTTTTCTCCAGCATCGATATGAACAGTTATAAATCACCTGGTATTTTTGTTTCGTTTTTTTTTTTTCAAGGTTTCGCACGTGATTTCTTTTAGCAAATGATTTGTTGAGTTCCCAAGTCATCCATTTAAGCTGAAGTATGAGGAGTCTCCATCACTTAGCTTTATAGAAGTGATATAAGAAAGCAGAGCATGTAAATATAAAGTCTGCTCTTCTGGGATATTATGAGATGACTCAAGAATGCTAGGTATATAGAATCTATATTAAAGGGGAGGTTGGGAGAAAGAGATGCAGGCAGCTATACACTGGTAAGAGTAATTTAAAGAATATGCAGAACTTTAGGACAGTTTTTTTAAGGAAACAACAGTATACAGAAATCAAGGTAGAGTAGAATGAAATGCTGAAGTAGTCTGCACTAGACTAATCTGATATCTGCCTACTTAGAAATGCAGGAAATCTCATCAAACTTCAGTAAAGCATATCTTTTGTTGACACATAGGCAACTATGGGATTGGAAGGTAGGATTTAGTAAATGAATTAGAAGGCTGTACTTCAATAGATAATAACACTTGTAATCCTGGAAACCATTTCCAGGCACTTGAAGGAGAAGAAAATCATCAGCGGTAGTCAGCATGGATTCACCAAGGGAAAGTAGTGCTTGACCAAACTGATGAGGTTCTATAATGAAATCACCAGCCTGATGGATGAGGGGAGAGCAGTGGGTGTTGTCTTCCTGGACTTCAGTAAGGCCTTTGACACTGTCCCCCATATGAACCTCATAGAGAAGCTGTTGAAGTGTAGGCTGGAGGAGCAGACAGTGAGGTGGATCCAAAATTGTCTGAACGTCTGGGCCCAGAGGATAGTGGTCAATTGTGCAAAGTCTAGTTGGAGGCCAGTAATGAGTGGAGTATCCCAGGGGTCAATACTGGGCCCAGTTCTGTTTAACATCTTCATTAACAATCTGGACGATGGGGTAGAGTGCACCCTCAGTAAATCTGCAGATGACACAGAACTGGGGGAGTGGCTGACTCAGCAGAGGACCTCACAGCCATCCAGAGGGACCTCGACAGGCTGGAGAGGTGGGCTGACAAGAATCTCATGGAGTTCTACAAGGAGAAGCGCAGAGCCCTGCACCTGGGGAGGAACAACCCCAGGCACCAGTGCGTGCTGGGGGCCACCCAGCTGGAAAGCAGCTTGGCAGAAAAGGACCTGGGGGTCCTGGTGGACACCAAGTTGAACGTGAGTCAGCAACATGCCCTTGCTGCTAAGAAGGCTCACGGTATTCTCAGCTGCATTAGGCCAAGTATTGCCAGCAGGTCAAGAGAGGTGATCCTTCCCCTCTGCTCAGGAGTGGTGCAGCTGCACCTTGAGTACTGTGTCTACTTCTGCCCCTGCCTCCCCCCAGCACAAGAGAGACATGGGCATACTGGAAAGAGTCCAATGGAGAGCCACCAAGATGACCAAGGGACTGGAGCACCTCTCCTGTGAGGGGAGGCTGAGAAAGCTTGGACTGGTCAGCCTGCAGAAGAGGAGGTTCAGGGGGGATCTCATCAATGCCTACAAATACATGAAGGAAGGGTGCAAAGGGGACAGAGCCAGACTGTTTTCACTGGTGCCCATTGCCAGGACAAGAGGCAATGGGTGCAAACTGGAACACAAGAAGTTCCGTCTGAACATCAGGAAGCACTTCTTTACTGTGCAGGTGACAAGAGCACTGGCACAGGTTGCCCAGAGAGGTTGTGGAGTCTCCCTCCTTGGAGATCTTAAAAGCCACCTGGATGTGGTCTTGGGAAATCTGCTCTGGGTGGCCCTTCTTGAGCAGGGAGGTTGGACCAGCTGACCTCTAGAGGTCCTTTCCAACCAAAACCATTCTGTGATTCTCTAATGAAAGGGAAAAGAATGTATGGAAGAGGGTTAGCTTTGGAATTCCTCAGGGTGAGTGCGGGATCTGAATCTTTAATACTTGTTTTGATCGGTTCAACACAGAAGGTAAGAATATGTTTATGACATTTCCCAGTTATGTAAAGAGCACTGTCAATATCAAGGTGCTATATGGGAAGAGCTAGGTGACCTTGAGAACTGCAGTAATGTAAACAGGATGAAATTCAGTAGTACAAAATGCAAATCCAAATGGAATGGAATGCAGGGACTGAGAGTGGACTAATAACAAAGATTACTGTTTCATCCAGAAGCTCATTAGCTGGAAACACAGGCAAATTACTTTGGCAAACACAGTCCTAGAAGCTTTGGATTTTCTTAGCTGAGTTACTTCTAGCAGAATTAGAGGAGTGTTAATGATATTATGCAAAGTTCTAGTGGACACCTAAAAATAATTTGTGTACTCATTCATATTCAGGAAGCATGAATTAAAACTATAGCGGATGCAAAGACAGGTGCTATTTTTCTTTTAGTAGCCTTTCTTGCAAGAAGATACCTGAAAAATGATTTGTTTAGCGTAGTAAAAAGTCTGAGAAGGAATATACGGCTGCTGTCTGCGAGGGGATTGTATCTCTCTATACCATGCCATACAGCTGAGGAAGAATGCCAAGGGGAGGCTGGAACACTACAGCCAGAGAGGACAAGAAGATGCAAAGCTCTTTGAACTTTCTGAGCCACAAGAACAAGTAGATATAACACAGAGAATAAAATTAAGTGGGAAATTGGAGTATGATTCCTCTGCATTAAAGAAATCAAGGGCTGGATCACCTCCCAGTAAGAACAGTGAACACCAGGGAGGTAGTTTTAAATGTATCTTGATCGGCTCATTTATAATAGCAAGTGGCTTGGCTGAATCAGGTGGTTTCTTCCAGCCTTTGCTGCCTCTGTGAGGGTGGATCTGCAGAGAGCTCTGTGAAATTACTCTGATGGGTTACTGATACATTACAGATCTACCTTAACTCAAAAATGATTTCTCAAAGACTGAGCCATTATGCTAGTATCAGCTCTTTGGAATTCTATGGTTCGGCTATTATTTCAGTTGCCTGCGGCACATACTTTCATTGCAGGCCTAGGCAGTGATCAGAGCCGGTTCGTGTATGCAGGAGTATGTTTTTCTCACTTTTGAGCTTTTGACATGTAAGTGAAGAATGTGATAGGCTTAATTATGCCTTTGTGAAGCTAAGGTTCTGCCTGTGGTGGGAAGGAAGTGCTTTATGCCAGCTGGGGAAGCTGTATTCCCCTCCAGCTCTGTGGGTAAGGAACTCGATCAGCACCTGTAGAACAGCTCTGGCTGATGTTCCCAAGTTTTCCTAACTGTCCTTCCAATCATGTGTGAGCAAAGGGAGTTCCTTGGAAAAAGTGGGAGAAAAGGAAGAAGATGAAGTGGTACAATCCCTCCTTTCACATGCCTCTTCAGAGTCGCTGTTGCCTGTATTAGTGGTGACAGTACTGAGTTTGTAAAGCCCCCTGTTGCTTACCTCTTGCTTAGATTAGTACAGGTCACTAAATTGGTAAGCGTGCTGTTGTCATCTACTTGTGCTTTTCTTTCTATGCTCTATTGCTTCCCTTCCATATATATATAACACCTGCTAAAGTTTTGGGGAGCTTTGCTTGTGGAACTTGCACGTTTAACTGCCAAACTAAATAGGGGAATGTGAAAGAGAAGTGCTATATGTGTTTCTGTAGCCCAGCTCTGTATAATGGAGATAAGCTTTTAACATTGTTCTCTTTATTTGTTACCACAGTTTTTATCAGGAATTCGGTAGCGTTCCTGGCCTTGTCCAACATACTGGAATCCTGCAATGTACATTCGTGTGGGAGTAGTAATTACATAAACACTTCTGGTGTTTATGTGCTTCCCACAGACCTCTTGGAGCCTTAATGCAGTAATTTTCTTCAGTAAAGAAAAGTGTATAAGCATTAATCATCAAAATGTAGCAAGATCCTCTAGTGGGGAAGCAGAGTGAGAATCAGGCAGCTTGCCTGAGGTCTGCAGAGTGCAGTTCAACACTTTTTGGCATTGGCAAGTTCAGGAAGGGTTGGGTAAGGTGACATTAGCACTACCAAAGCTGCAGGCTTATTTAACTATTTAGGAAGCCCAGTGAGACCATTTATGCATGCTGTTCAAAGATCTGGACTATTTTCTGTACTTGCTTTTGTCTCCCTTTACAAACACAGAGAAATTTAGCGTGGCACAATTTGATTTTACAATGAGCAGTCATGCAACTGGCTATAACTTTTGAGTATTGGGTTTGACACTGCAGTAAGCTGATGAATACTTCTGTAAAAGGGAGGTCCAGTTCACTCCCTCCTCCCTCCTCTCCTTTATTACTGCCTACCATTGAGCACCACCTCCTTTGCACTGTCTTTGGTGCTCACAGGACCATTTATGAAGCTGATTTAACTTGATAACCCAATAGAAATTTTTTGTCAAGGTAGTTGCTTGTCATTTTGGAGTTGAGCTGGTGCATGGAGAAGTGGGAGCATGTGTAAAGGAGCATGGAGGCAGGGGAGAGTGAGACGTCCCCACTTCTGTGATCAGCTCAGCCATGCTGTCAAAATGCCCCAGCTGCAACCTCAAACACACGATATGCTGCCCAGCAAGAAACTAGGTAGAGACATAAGAATGTGAAGGTGTGCTAGGTATATATGTTCATGATTTGTTCATAATAGAACTGTAAGTGGAAGATTTAAATAGTGAACTAATGAGCAGAGGTAACCATTGGCTTAGGAGAAACTGCAGGAGCAGTTAATAGGAATCAGCTGTATTGGGAGGGCATTGTCCCCTGTACTTGTTGTACAGCAACTCAGCCAGACTGTGTCCACCTTTCTGTTGTCGGGGAGCTGTGCGGGCTGGTGCTGCGTGGCGAGGGGAGCTGAGAGCTGAGCAGGGTGGCAAGGCAGGCGGAGGCGGCAGCTGCTCTAGCAATGGCTCAGCCCCCAAGTGGCCAGATAAGCCTGGTGATGGCAGCCAGGTTCAGCCCTGAGTCCAGATGGCCAGACGAGTTCATAGGGATGAGGCAGGTCTGAGGTTCGAGTTCAAAACTCAGGGCCAGCATCCAGATCAATGGGACTCCTGGGCTGGCACAGCAATAGCTGCAACACTGCTGCTACGTAGCTCAGGTCGGGGCAAAGTATGAGTGCCTTAGTTTAAAAGCCACTCCAGAGCAAAATGGTAGAGAGTTCCCACTGAGGCTTCTTAGCAGAGCTTTCTGGAAGAGAAGGCTGTTTTCAAAGCTAGACACTTGCACCATTATTGAAGTTGACCCTGAGCCCAGGCAAGCAAACCCGCAGCCAGGGGGAAGGCAGAGGAGGTGTGATCAGAGCCCTGACAGCTTTAGCAAAACATGCAGTAGCTTAGAGCTAGAACTGCAGTGGAAGTAATAAAAGTTTTAACTTTTTCAGGGGGAGGGGAAGTGCCTACAATATCTGTTTTTTATGTTCTCCATAGAGTAGATGGGGAATCAAATAGTACTACAAGAACTCTAAATATAATTTGCATTCTCCAGAAACAAGAGGGTGGTGTGTTTGGAGAAGGATAGGTATTTTCTTACAATCAGGTTTACCCGATGCATAAGAACCATAGCATCATTTATGGTGTCTCCTTTCACACACGATAAAAGGAATATTCCTACAGATGAGCTACTCTCTGCAAGCACCACAGGAAGGCTTGTGCTCTGCTTTGTCTCAGTTCTGCATGGGAAAGGTAGGCTATAGGATCCTGGGTCTTCCCTTTCACATATCCATTAAGCAGAGATATACAATAACCACAGAACTGATGGCAGTTCATATGGGATTGTGGTTCTAATTCACACTCCTAAAGCCATTAAAAAAAAATGATATATAGAAAACAAGAAAATATATATTTTCAATAAACTGTCCTGCACTTCATTAACATATACAGGACAATGACATGGCTAATGATTGGTGAATAGTTCATGACAATATTTAAAGAAAAATCTTGTCTAAAAATATCTTGTATTTCAAATGTTCCGTCCTTACAGGAAGAATGTACTTGTCATAGTAATAATACAGCAGAGTTCTTCTCTTAAGTAAATTGAAATAATATACTCGGTCTCTTGAAATGTCTTTGGGTGATCAGAGCTCTCTGCTGACGTAATTTTAAGGAAGAGTTTCTTCTATTTAGACTTCTATTTTAACATATTAAAACTGTATTTGATCTGCAGTAAATAAGGACAAAATGTTAAAATCCCACTGTTGTTACCTAGTAAATAATTATGTGGCTGTCCATCTGAGTACAGTCTTGACCTAGTCTTACAGATTGTCACTGGTGTAATTCTTCCTTTGTGCTGTCTGCTATCCTGAGTTCAGTAAGATTGTTTCTAGAACAATGTTCTATTTCAGTCTAGGCTATATTACTATAATGGTAGAAAGAAAAGATTGTACTTGAGTCATTCTTAGCAGTCTACATGTGTAGGTGTTTAATCTTTTTTCACTATGGCTAGAAAACACCGTATATTTCTGTTACAAGAAAATAAAATCAAAATATGTCTATAAGGAAGAAATATTCTGCATGTTTCATAATTTTTTAAAAGTCTGTAAAATGTGTGTCTCTTGTAGCTATATTTAAGCAGAAATTATATGCAAATATATGTAGTTCAGATGAATTCCCTTCTCTCTATAGTTGCTGTATAAACTGTCATTTTGTTACTTTAGTAACATAATTATGTTTTAAGATTATGTCACCTGTTAGAGGTAGAACAGTGAAACTAGGTTAGTAGTGATTGCTTTAACTTGATCAGACAGTTTAAATGAAATTTAAAACATAGTTCAGACTTTTCTGTTATGCTTCCAAAGATGAAAACATATTTATCCCTTCAAATTCAGTCCCCGTGCATGGCATTCGAATGTATGGGCAAGGGTAGCTTTTGATATTCTGAGTTTTGCAGACTCTCATTTATGCAAAACTTAAAGATACAAGTTGAGTGTGATGTAGTATATGTGGAGTCTTGAGTGTGGTGAAGATGTCTGCCCTGATTTCCATAAGAAGGCCTCTAATTAGAGCTATGCTAACCTTTGAGTGTTTTTCTGCAGTCTTTTCTCTATTCCCATCCTTCCTTGTGTAAGTGACGATCGAGGGTTTGTTTTTTTCATTGTCTTTCATTGTCCAACTCAATTCACTCCAGTCTACAGGGATGAAATAACTGCTTTTCACTTCAAAGTACAAAGCATTTGATTTTGCTTTTGTCAGTTAGGATAGAAAATTTCCAAGTGTGAAACATCTTTCATAATCTTTATAAACTCTTTCAGATAAAGCTTATCTCTGAGGGAATTTGGAACAGCATGATCAAGATAAGATTTATTCTGTATTACCATAGTAGCAACTGCTGTTTCTAAAGAGTATTTACAATTCAAGCAACTGCAAATACCTACTGATTGCTGCCACCCTCTGAATTCACAGTCAGATTTCAGCAGCAACCCTTGCAACTTCTGCAACTATTTCTCTTTTCTGTGTATAAGCATGAGGTGTCCCAGTTTCCTGTTTTATTGTATCAGGAAAAGAAGGTGATACATAGAAGACTGCTAAATAATGATCTAAGAAGAATGACATAACTTTATGAGTACTTCATATGCCTTTAGTCCATGCAGTGCAATCATTATGCTGCTCGTGGCTTGGACTGGCGCACGCTTCATTGGATTAAAAACTGGCTGGGTGGCTGGGCCCAAAGAGTCGTGGTGAATGGAGTAAAATCCAGTTGGAGGCCGGTCATGAGTGGTATCCCCCAGGGCTCAGAATTAAGGCCAGTTCTCTTCAATATCTTTATCAATGATCTGGATGAGGGGATCGAGTGCATCCTCAGTAAGTTTGCAGATGACACCAAGTTGGGTGTATGTGTTGATCTGCTCAAGGGTAGGAAGGCTCTGCAGGAAGATCTGGATAGGCTGGACCGGTGGGCCGAGGCCAACTGTATGAAGTTCAACAAGGCCAAGGGTCAAGTGCCGGGTCCTGCACTTGGGGCACAACAACCCCAAGCAGCGCTACAGGCTGGGGGATGAGTGGCTGGAAAGCTGCCTGGCAGAGAAGGACCTGGGGGTATTGGTTGATAGTCGGCTGAATAGGAGCCAGCAGTGTGCTCAGGTGGCCAAGAAGGCCAACAGCATCCTGGCTTGTATCAGAAACAGCGTGGCCAGCAGGACTACGGAAGTGATTGTCCCCCTGTACTCGGCTCTGGTGAGGCCACACCTCGAGTCCTGTGTTCAGTTTTGGGCCCCTCACTACAGGAAGGACATCGAGGTGCTGGAGCGTGTCCAAAGAAGGGCAATGAAGCTGGTGAGGGGTCTGGAGAACAAGCCCTGTGAGGAGCGGCTGAGGGAGCTGGGGTTGTTTAGCCTGGAGAAGAGGAGGCTCAGGGGCGACCTTATCGCTCTCTACAGGCACCTTAAAGGAGGCTGTAGCGAGGTGGGGATTGGTCTCTTCTCCCACGTGTCCAGTGATAGGACGAGGGGGAATGGGCTGAAGTTGTACCAGGGGAGGTTTAGGTTGGATATTAGGAAAAACTTCTTTACTGAAAGGGTTGTGAGGCATTGGAACAGGCTGCCCAGGGAAGTGGTTGAGTCACCATCCCTGGAGGTATTCAAAAGATGTGTAGATATAGAGCTTAGTGACATGGTTTAGTGGAGGACTTGTTAGTGTTAGGTCATAGGTTGGACTGGATGATCTTGGAGGTCTCTTCCAACCTAAATGATTCTGTGATTCATTATAAATTTGGTTTTAAGAAAGTATTGTGAGTGTGCATTCATCAAGCTTTACGGGAACTGTGAAAAGAATAAAACTGAAGCCAATTAAATGTATTCTGAAATGAATATCTTCCAACCAAATATTTGAGGATTATGTCTACTGAATAGTAATGCACTTCCAGGATTCTGGCCAGAGTGACATAGCTGTATAGTCCAGTCTGAGAANAAAAAAAAAAAAAAAAAAAAAAAAAAAAACAAGAAAAAAGGAACACTAAACTAAAAAAAAAAAAAACCTTTTTTGTTTAAAAAATTGGAAGGGTATACTTGTGAGGTGGTGTTCTCATTGGAGTGCAGGGAGGTATCTGAAGGCAGTTGAGGCCTTCCCTGGCTCTGAGGGAATGATGGGGCTTAGAGAAAACAAATATGCAAACAGACTTTTTAGGATGGGACAACACAAAATATAATGCATTGCTGAAGGAAGCTGTATAGTCACTGCTCACCAAAGCCATTGCTTTTAGGGGATGCAAATGCTGACTCAATGCCTAAGAGGAAAAGCAGAAGCTATGGAAAGGCTTACATACCTTTTCCTTGAAATCAAAGTCTCCTCCTGTACTGGTGCACACCACTTTTGGTTTTGTTAACCCGTAAAACCTAAGCTCTATTTACCAGTTTTGATATATTTACTTTGCTTTGATATATATTCATTTCAAAGGAAACTTCTGATAATTACATTTGCTATTTGCTATCCCAGAAGCTTGGGACTGGTTGATTAAATCCTTGTCTTTTAAAATCTCTTTGGTAATCACTACAGCACACCTTTACAAAATGTTATGCCTAGGTTGTGTACTCTAGAAAGAAAATCAGGCACAGATTTCCTTAAGGAGATCATCATTCCACAGGCTCTAGAATCTGCTTCTTTCCAGTATTTGGAAACAAATTTGCTGGTTCCAAACTCCCCAGGCCAGGGCTTATGTATGCCTGTCTCTGCTGCCTGACCTCCCTGCGCTGATTCTGGATGTCACTGCTTATTGAGACAACTGTTTCATCATTTGGGATCTAAGCTGTTTAGAGTTACGTAGGCACCTCCAGAGTCCCTCAGCTCTATCCAAACTGGATGGAAGACCTTTGGGCAAAACAGCTATTCCAGAAATCCTGAATTACTGCTAGTAATATCCACCTAGCACTGGCCTTGTTTGTACTGTATTACTTCATAATCTCAGCGTGTAAGCCTGCATAGGTTGCCCTAATTATTTAAATGTCCACATTTGATTTTGTTGTGTCAGCTTGCTGTCAACAAGCTGATACACATGAAAGTGAAAAGGGGCAAGAGGCTGGCTGGCTGACTGCAAGGTCAGCAAGTTTCCTTATTTCTGTGGCTGTGAGACAGTATTACTCAGCAATGCAAAATTGCTTGCTACCTATTTCACTGAGAACACAATTGAACTGTAAAATAATGACAACACTGAGATCACACTAGCACCTGCTGATAGACCATATCATTCTTCAGGTGTTGGATGATTAGTAATGGGATACTAATTTCAGGATGTGGAAGGCCCTTCTGGACCTTATTTCACAAATTCTAAATTAGCTATTCTGCCTTTTCAGAGCTGCTCCTGGGCATCCATACTGATCCACAAGTGGTTAGGCAACACCTTCTGGAATTCAGCCACAACATAATCCTTAAAGACTTGGGGCTATCTTACTGTTGGCAAACTCTGTTACTCTAACCATTCCTGTAGCAAACATGCTTATGTGAACCTCATGAAGATCAGCAAGGCCAAGAGCAAGGTCCTGCACCTGGGTCAGGGCAATCCTCAGTATCACTACAGACTGGGGGATGAATTCATTGAGAGCAGCCCTGCAGAGAAGGACTTGGGAATACTGGTAGAGATGAAAAACTGGACGTGAGCTGGAAATGTGCACTTGCAGCCCAGAAAGCCAGTTGTATCCTGGGCTGCATCAAAAGAAGTGTGGCCAGCAGGTGGAGGGAGGTGATTGTGCCCCTCTACTCCACTCTCATGAGACCCCACCTGGAGTCCTACATCCAGCTCTGAGGTCCCCAGTACCAGAAAGATGTGGACCTGTTAGAGCGGATCCAGAGGAGGGCCACAAAGATGATCAGAGAGCTGGAGCACCTCTCTTATGAGGAAGGGCTGAGAGACTTGGGGTTGTTTAGCCTGGAGAAGAGAAGACTCCCTTGAGATCTTATTGCAGCCTTTCAATATTTGGAAGGAACTTGTAAGAAAGATGGAGAAAGACTTTTTACCAGGGCCTGTGGTGACAGGACAAGGAGCAACCGTCTTAAACCAAAAGAGGTTGGATTTAGATTGGATATAAGGAAGACTTTTTTTTCAGTGAGGGTGATGAGACACTGGAACAGAGAAGTTATAGATGCTCCATCATTGGAAGTGTTCAAGGCCAGGTTGTATGGGGCTTTAAGCAACCTGATCTAGTGCAAGGTGTCCCTGTGCATGGCATGGGGGTTAGACTAGATGATCTTTAAAGGTCCTGTCCAACCCACACCATTCTATGACTCTATGATCAAGGCCATCCACTAACTGTTCAGTGCTTTGGTCATTGCTATCCTGACATCACTGCTGCTTTCCAGGGAGACAACATAACCAACTGGGCCAGAGTTTTGGTGGGAAATATATAGCCATAACTGTTCTCTGGGGAAGCTATAGTTCTGCTGACACCATTGTATCATACTCTGGTATAAGCTACTCTAAGCAATTCAGGCTCAGCTTTGTAATATACTTTGTGAAACACTGTGATTCAGGTATTTCAGGATTTCAGAGTCTTGTTGTAGGTTGTGATGTTAACTTGCTCTCATACAGAGATTTACAGTCAATACATGAATTTTATGACCTAGATTATTACTACTTATGCTTAGCTCTGCTGTCATGTGGTATGTTCCTCTCCTCTGATGACAATTTCTTATCAGATATCTACTGGGTGCACTATCAAGTGATTTAAGACCTACTAGTATTGTCCATAAAATCAACTTAATACAAGCCTGGGTAAAATTATCAGAAGGCAGCTGGATACTTTGCAGTCCATGGAAGGACAGTAAAAAGCAATGGCCCTTTCCATTTGTGTCTCCAGGTCAACTCCTAAGCTGCTGTTGAGTCTGACTTTGATTACAAAGCCAGCAGCCTATGAGGAAAAGATTTTGCTTGGGATTTGCAGCACCATGACTGTTCTTAGCTTTTCTTTTTTTCTTTTTCTTTTTCTTTTTCTTTTTCTTTTTCTTTTTCTTTTTCTTTTTCTTTTTCTTTTTCTTTTTCTTTTTCTTTTTCTTTTTCTTTTTCTTTTTCTTTCTCTTTCTCTTTTTCTTTCTCTTTTTCTTTTTCTTTTTCTTTTTCTTTTTCTTTTTCTTTTTCTTTTTCTTTTTCTTTCTCTTTCTCTTCTCAACCCATGAGCATTTTTCACCTAATTTTCTCCTCCTGTCCTGTTTTGGGAGGTGAGCAAATGTCTCTGTGGTGCCTAGCTGCCTGTCGGGTTAAACCACAACACTTAGCCTTGATTTGTGTCTGAGCTCAGAAAGTGCTGTGCCCAAGGAACAGTGTGGTGGGGCATACAGGACATTTGGCTGTATCTGAACTAACTTTTGCATCTAATTTTTTGTGTCAGCAGGGTTTTTCCTCTTATTTTTTCATTGCTGCCCAGACTTTTATGCTTGCTGTGTTGCTTCTCTGTCAAGGGCAAATGAGCAGCTTCCATAAAGGCTGGCACTCGGTAGAGACCCAAGAATGACACACATTTGCCCCTTTCCAGTCCTTGTGTTCTGTAACCCAGTTCTTTCGCCCTGTACCTGTTGCCTCTGGTATTTCTAGAGTATAGAATTGGAGCTGGCCTATCTTCTAGAGGACACTGCAGGCCTGCCTTTAATTCAGTTCATGATGCACTCACCCAAAGTCAGGACTCCCTTTGCCAGGCAATGTGATAATAGTGTTTGAGTGAAGAGATTACACACGCAGCCTGGAATGCCTTACAAGAAGAGATGGCGTGATATGACAGGGTCCCTGGCCTCCATCTGGAAGGATTCTTTGGAAAAAAAGCATTGGGCAAGGATGCCAGTCCTTGTTGTTCTAATCAGCCTCCTCCACTTGGCTGGGGCATTTCTTGACAGCCTTGCATGTGTGTACTTGCTAGAACACGTGGTTTTCCTTAATGGCTCAGGCACATTCAGCAAGCATTACAATGGAGATTTCACTCTAAGAGCATGACTAGGCATGACATTGAGCTTCTGTCCTATCAGGACTCTGCCTCATCCTTTGTGAAATCCATAAGGACTTCTTCTCATGATCTCATGAGCCATGATCTACTGCATTGTCTTGGGATCTTTGTCCCTTGTATTAGGTGATGATGAAACATCAGTAGAGACTGGAGCTCTGTTCCTTTTCGTGGTTGGCTCAATTTTTTCAGATGGATACTTCCAGAGGGAAGGCGATCTCTTTGTATGTGGGCCAACTAACAGGCTGGGTGGAGGCCAGTAAGCTCAATAGTGTAGATATTCCATGCCAGAATGAGGAAAGGATGTCTCAGCTAAATGAATTTAGCTTTTAATTGTGTCTTGTTGTTTCTGAGATGTATACCTAGATGGGTTCATGGCTAGGGGAGATTTTGTTGGAATAGTGATGTACCATGGTAAAAGAATACCAACAGCTATGTGAATAGAAGTTTTGCCACTGCCCTCCAAGGAATTATCTACAGGTTATTTTGAAGGCCCTTTCTATTCTTCTCCATCACATTATGACAATGTAGTTCTCTCCAGAGTGAGGACCTGTAACAAGAGTTCTTCCTCCCCACTCCTCTTCCAATTGTCCCTGTCCTCAGACTGTGATAGTCATAGTTTCTTTACTTTTGTCTTACTCTGGTGTCCAGTCCATTTGTGGCATATAGGCAGTGATGTCCATGTAGTAGGTAGCATTTTCAAAAATATGATCCTATACAAACTTTTTAAATAAAATAAGGAAGGTACTATACTCCACTTGGATTCATGTTGCCTTTGCCTCCAACCCTGAAATGATGTATTGCACCATGTTCTCCATTGTGCAGGAGGATGCCATGGGAAGTATAGCGAGCATTGAGCACTCAAGAGGTTTCACTGTTTTGGTGCTGTCAGGGAGGCCTTGAATGTGCAGAAACTTGTCTCTCTTCTGAATGTGACTGCCAGAATCCCTCTGGTACTTCAGATGTAGAAAGGGACTGGGCATCATCCATTGCTTACAGAATTTCTTCTCTTGCTGGCAGCACAAAATGTTCCCTTTTTACATAATTATGAAACTGTCTTATGTTTATACATAAGCAAAGAATTATATCCATTTCTGACAATGAACAGCAGGCCTATCCACTCTATAGATTGTTTTACTGTTCCTCTTCTTCTTCTTCTCCTTCTCCTTCTTCTTCTTCTTCTTCTTCTTCTTCTTCTTCTTCTTCTTCTTCTTCTTCTTCTTCTTCTTCTTCTTCTTCTTCTTCTTCTTCTTCTTCTTCTTCTTCTTCTTCTTCTTCTTCTTCTTCTTCTTCTTCTTCTTCTTCTTCTTCTTCTTCTTCTTCTTCTTCTTCTTCTTCTTCTTCTTCTTCTTCTTCTTCTTCTTCTTCTTCTTCTTCTTCTTCTTCTTCTTCTTCTTCTTCTTCTTCTTCTTCTTCTTCTTCTTCTTCTTCTTCTTCTTCTTCTTCTTCTTCTTCTTCTTCTTCTTCTTCTTCTTCTTCTTCTTCTTCTTCTTCTTCTTCTTCTTCTTCTTCTTCTTCTTCTTCTTCTTCTTCTTCTTCTTCTTCTTCTTCTTCTTCTTCTTCTTCTTCTTCTTCTTCTTCTTCTTCTTCTTCTTCTTCTTCTTCTTCTTCTTCTTCTTCTTCTTCTTCTTCTTCTTCTTCTTCTTCTTCTTCTTCTTCTTCTTCTTCTTCTTCTTCTTCTTCTTCTTCTTCTTCTTCTTCTTCTTCTTCTTCTTCTTCTTCTTCTTCTTCTTCTTCTTCTTCTTCTTCTTTTTTTTTTTTTCTTAAATCAAAACCTTATCCAGTCACTCTGTAAGCTTTCATTTAGCTTGACAGGCTCTAGGTCATTAATCTTTCTGCTGTGGCCTGGAAAACGTCTCCAGACTCCTTTCCAGATGTTTTGTTCTCTGTCTTATCCAAAATGTGCACTTTGTTGGTGAATCTAAAATTTTAACCCAATCATGTGTACTGTTTTTCATGATACCACTATAAACTGCATATTTTCCAGACTACTTGCAAACAATGCATAAATGGCTTTCTTCATAAAATTTACCAATCTGAATTTCCCAGTATGTCTGCTACATATATTCTCCCTCACCACCACCACCAACACACTTTTTTATTTCATATTAATTTGTGTGTGCACCTACAGGCAGTAGGAGAGGCAGTTAGCTTGTACTGGAGGACCAGTAGTACTTTCAGTGAGGGCACATGTATTTACTGAGGAGGTCTGTTGGGAGCAAGGTCACAGCCCCCATTTTGAAAACTTCTCAAGCTTTCATTCAGACAGTAGCTGTTTTGCTGTGTGTATCATGGGGTCTGCAAGATTTCTGTATGCCTTGATGTTCCACTCAAACATTCATTTCTTAAAAATCTAAAGTAAAAATTCTAGTTTTTTTGTCCCTGATCTAGAAGTGTGCTCACAAATCTTCTGGCAACTGGACCCTGAGAAATACCCTGATATCATATGCTCAAAAAGTAAGGCATTTTTATTTTTCAACATTTCACTCTGTTTGATTTACTTCCCTGCACCTTCAGAACAATGGAAACTATTTTAGAATGTTTTAAGACATCCTCGTCTCCTCCATAACAGCACCTCTGCTTGGTTAATGGATTTTAGAAAGCTGTATGTTCCAAGTAATGTGTAAATAATATATGACATGCTAGTCCATCTTTTTGGTTGCTGTAGCAACATCACACTAAACTAAGCATTAGTCAGTAGTCCAGTCCAGCAACTGTCTTGTTTCTAAAGCATGGTTTACGCATTATGAACACTATTAGAAACAAATGCTAGAACAGATAATTAGCTATATAAGCAGTTCCAGCTGAAGAATGTACATGAGAAGGCCTTACATTGATTGGTTGTAGAACTGAGCCTGTAAATTTAGCTCCATACATAAGACTTACAAATTTCCCTCACCTCCTGTTTGTCCAGGCAGTTACACATACCATTTTTTATAAGAGGAAAAAAACATGCTTCAAAGGTAGGTAAAAGCAGAGAACCAAGTGTTCTTTGTTATGACTTAAGCATCTGTTCTGTATCAGAGGTAGTCATATGATGTTGCTGTATTTGTTATGGTCCTTTTGTTTCTATATATAATATGATACAGAGTTTAGGAAAATTGAAGAGAGATTACACGTGAAAAACAGCTATCAAAACATCCTTTCTGTCAGAAATAGCATGAGATATTAAGGAGCACTAGTCAGGAAATTGAAAATAAAATTTGAATGTTTAAGTAAGTTCTATGTGAAAGAGGCAATGTTGTCTTTTACATTTTGTTTTGGTCCAAAAGGAAACGCTCCTTACACGTAAAGCTGTAAATTTATTTCTATTACAATAGAAATCTTAATCTCAAAGAATTCTTATTTGTCCTGATCTAATTTTCACAGAAAAAGAAGAAAAAGACAATAAAGAATACAATTTAAGAAAAAGTCTCAATAATAATAATAATACAATTAAAATTGTTTTACACACAATTCCAGTATACACCACTTTTTCTTTGCTGTTGTGCTTCATACCTTTGCTGCAGCTCTGGCTGGTAAGGTCATCAATGCTAGTCTACCTTGAGCAGAAAGGAACTGGGGAGCATTGCGGCAAATCAGCAGTGCTCCGAGTCTCTCACCAACAGGAGTGAAATGTTGATGGTGGGATTAGTTGTTCTTCTTTGCTAGGAGGAATATGATATTGATCACAGAATCACAGAATCATTTAGGTTGGAAAAGACCTCCAAGATCACCCAGTCCAACCTATGACCTAACACTACCAAGTCCTCCACTAAACCATATCACTAAGCTCTACATCTAAATGTCTTTTGAATACCTCCAGGGATGGTGACTCAACCACCTCCATGGGCAGCCTGTTCCAATGCCTCACAACCCTTTCAGTAAAGAAGTTTTTCCTAATATCCAACCTAAACCTCCCCTGGCACAACTTCAGCCCATTCTCCCTTGTCCTATCACTTGGCGTGTGGGAGAAGAGACCAATCCCCACCTCGCTACAGCCTCCTTTAAGGTACCTGTAGAGAGCGATAAGGTCACCCCTGAGCCTCCTCTTCTCCAGGCTAAACAACCCCAGCTCCCTCAGCCGCTCCTCATAAGACTTGTTCTCCAGACCCCTCACCAGCTTCGTTGCCCTCCTTTGGACATGACGTTGTGTTTTTTTGATGTTCGTGTTTTTTTCTTCCTCTTCTTTAGGATACACTCTGAGCCACTGTTACACATTTGCTAATGCTCTGCACCTTGCTTTTTATTCATCGGTCTGCAAATTTATATTACATGAAGTTTACTATACATTGTGCATTTTTACATATTTTGAATATTGTTCTTCTTTCTCTTCATTTTGCTCAACTCAGTGTGGGCATTCTTTAGCTGGTCATTGGTGAGTTGTTTATAGCTCCTGGGATCTCAAGTGTCAGCTTGTCCCTGTTTTCTGGCCAGCCCATGCCTGTACTCCTCTGCATTGCATCATTATGTTTTGTATTAAATACTTCATCGTACCAGAATAATTACTTGCTACTACCATATATAAAAATATGGGTATACAAAGATAAGTAAAAGTAAAATAAATTAGAAAAATTGTTACTACAGCTACACAAGCAAAAAAAAAAAAAAAANAAAAAAAAAAAAAAATGCAGGCTGGCCAAGACAAGTTCAAAGTAAGCCTGACAATCCTCTGTCCTGAGGATTTGCAAAGCCATTACTGTATGCAGTCCCTTACTAGGAATGGCAGTAGTGTGTTTACAGAGCAACAGAGCTACAATAGAAGAAAGCTACACCTTTAGAGAAAAAGAAAAAGAAATTGAATTTGAGATACAATTTGATCCTGGACCACAATATGACAAGAACCAGCATGCTGTGATTTAAAATATGGTGAATTGTGGGAGGAAAAAAACAAAGTGGGAAGTCTCACATTAAATCAATATTTGGAAAACCAAATACTGTTACTCTGAACTGACATGAATTTTTCATTTTGCTTGCTAAGTAAATGCATGATAGCTATGGCAAATATTCAGTGTTGCCATTCTTGAAAGAAAAGATTTGAATCTGTTGCTCACGTGGTAAATTTTTACATAAGTAATCCCCCCATAGTTAACTTTTCTGAATTATGGTTCATCTAAATGAGAAAGAGGTTTATGGTTTGACTATAAAATGAAAAAGAACGCGGTTAGCCTAAAAAGTTGCTTGAAATTCCACTGTAATTAGCAAATACTTCCAGTCTTACTTTCAAGGATGACGCTGAATGTGTAGATATGGCAACAACCTTCAGATGACTTGTTCATTAATTTCTGACTAATTGTTCTCTTTTGTTGCATCACATTTTTTCTTCTTGTTTGAGGACATATACCTATTTACTATATGAGAATTATTCTGATTAAAGTTGGCACAAGTGGTAGTGAGATCAGGGGGATGTTTCTGGTCTGTCAAACATTTTTTTTCTTTAATCGTGCAACTTTTCCATAGATTCCATTCAATGGAAAACCTGTTAGTTAGAGTTTTGTGGGTTTTTGATATTTTGCCCAATGAAGCAGAAACATACTGACTCAAAGTCAGCTGTACCATGTGCATCTTCAGCTGTCTCTAAATTCAGTGAGATTTTTCTGTGTGGACAACATGGAACAGCAGGAGAAGAGATCAAAGTGTATGTGGGATTGGTATAGCAGGTTAAATAATTCGGTATTTAACTTGCAGGACTGCTTTCTGTATTTTAATTACTGGTCAATGTTAGAGGTAAGATAATGACCTAGGTGAAATTCTGTCTAATCAGTTAGAGAAAGTCCATTGATTTACAGATGAAAAATGTAGGTGAATATCTTACTTGATTTTTTTCCCATATAGTATTTTTAAGTGACTGATTAAAACTAGAGAAAGTTCAATATTGCAGATACAGAATCATAGAATCATAGAATGGTTTGGGTTGGAAGGGACCATAAGGATCATCTAATTCCAATGCCCCTGCCATGGGCAAGGACACCTTCTCCAGATCAGGTGGAAGGGGCCATTGCCCCTTGTCGTATGACTCCACTCCTTGACAAAGAGACCCTCCCCAGCTTTTTTGTAGGCCCCCTTTAGGTACGGGAAGGCTGCAACAAGGTCTCCCCAGAGCCTTCTCTCCTCCAGGCTGAACAACCCTCCCCCCCCCAGCCTCTCTCCATAGCAGAGGGGCTCCAGCCCTCGGAGCATCCTCGTGGCCTCCTCTGGACTTGCTCCAACAGGCCCATGTCCTTCTTGTGCTGGGGGCCCCAGAGCTGGGTGCAGGACTCCAGGTGGGGCCTCACGAGGGCAGCGCAGAGGGGGACAATCCCCTCCCTCGCCCTGCTGGCCACGCTGCTTTTGATGCAGTTGAGGATACATTTGGCTTTCTGGGCTGCAAGCGCACATTGCTGGCTCATGTTGAGCTTCTCATCAACCAGCACCCCCAAGTCCCCCCCTCCAAACATCAGGGCTGCTCTCAATCCATTCTCCGCCCAGGCTGTATTTGTGCTTGGGGTTGCCCCAAGCCAGGTGCAGGACCTTGCACTTGGCCTTGTTGAACTTCTCGAGGTTCGTACAGGCCCACCTCTTAAGCCTGTCCAGGTCCCTCTGGATGGCATCCCTTCCCTCCAGCGTGTCGACTGCACCACACAGCTTGGGTGCCATCAGCAGACTTGCTGAGGGTGCACTCGATCCCACTGTCCATGTTGCCAACAAAGATGTTAAACAGCACCGGGCCCAGTACTGACCCTGAGGAACGCCACTTGTTTCTGATCTCCACTTGGACATTGAGCCGTTGACTGCAACTCTTTGAGTGTGGCCATCCAGCCAATTCCTTACCACCGAGTGGTCCATCCATCAAATCCATGTCTCTCCAATTTAGAGACAAGGATGTCACGGGGGACAGTGTCAAATGCGTTGCACAAGTCCAGGTAGATGATGTCAGTTGCTCTTCCCCTATTCACCAATGCTGTAACCCCATCATAGAAGGCCACCAGATTTGTCAGGCAAGAATATACTTTCTTTGCAAGTTAATTACAAGGTTTAATTGACTTATTTGCCTGTGCTTACCAACTGCTGTTTTCCTTTCTGTACCCCACTTCTACCAGCGGAAAAATCATGAGTTAACATTCACAGACACTGAAAATATTGAACTAAAAATTAGAAATAATTTAAATGAATGGTTTGTACTTAAAAGGGAAAAATGAAGATACCAAAGTCTTTTGTTTTGGAATTTCTGCGATTTTTCTGATTCAAACTGTAGAAGATCTTTTTCAGGATTCATGACATTATCCTGGAAGGAATAATTCTGTAATTAATAAAGTTTCATCTGGAGTCTGAAGAAATTGAATACACATATTCCCCATATACATTGCAAGTAAATTTTTTTCCTCTTTAATCTTGAGTTGACATTTTTTATTCACAGTAACACAGATTTTGACAGCAGTAGTTATTCCAGATAGTTTTGCAAGTTTTTAAGTAGTCTTACAGGCATCTTACAGGCTTGTTGCAGTCTCTTTGTTATGGTATGTCCAAGCTCCACTTCGTGCAGTCACTATTATGTTGTAAGAATACTTCAAAGCCAACTCTTCTTCTGTCAGAAGTAGATGTAATAGCTAGCTTAATTGGAAAGGGAGTGGGCAAGAAGGAGAATCTGTATTCTTAATAGAGAACTAGGAAATAAATACTTACTATTCACTGTTTGAATATACTATTAATAACAGTTGTTTTCTTGGACAAAATGATGTTGGATAAATTTTAAAGACATTTTAAAGATGTGTACATTTCAGCCAAGCAATATCATAATTAAGCTTTTCATCCTTCAGATCTTAAGATCAGATATCCTGATCTTACATCACACCAACCTTAATTATCAATATTTTAGTCAGGATCTATATTTTTCCTGGTAATCTCATGATTAGGTATGAGTATAATCAAGCAGAATAGAACAGGATACCCATATAAATTAAAATTTGTAATGTGAGTCTTACAAGGGACCAACTAATTGGCTTTAGGCAAGATAATAAAGAATTTCTGCTGTTTTTAATAATTAATATGCTACTGAATTTAAAAATACGATCTAGCAAGTAGGGGATTATTGCAAGCTTGTGGAAGCTACCAGGAAGAAGCAGATAGAAGTTGGAAAGCACCATTTATGTCTGGTAGGCTATGTTACCTCCAGACAGGAAGAATCTTCTGAACTATCTCCTGTAAGATTTCCCATGGTCTGTAGGTACCTAGCATGGCACTCACATGAAATCAAAGCATATAAATCCAGCACTTGCAAAATCTATCAGGTGCTTATATTTTGATTTTGAAAGTTCCCTAAGTGTTTAATTTTAGGCTTCTGCATGTATGCCAATGGTGTAGCTAGAAAGTCTGGCTCTATTCAGCATCATGAAAACACGCCTAATTCATACCAACAGTATAGTCCCTCTTTTCCCCGCTATAAAATGCATTCTTTATTTAGGAGTGCTCCCAATATGCCCCCAAGTAATTTGTTGTCCTTTCCTTGAAGTTTGAAGATCATAACTTGGGTCCCATATGCAGAAGTACAGTGAGACATTTTGATAACTGGGGCACAAATCTTCTCCCTCACGTACCAGACTACTTGGGCTCTTCCTATGGCAGCCCCAGCTGCCTATCTAGCTCCTAGCTGGAGACCTGTTCATCAACTTCATCAACTTGCTGCATCTTGCAGCTCTTGCTGCATCAACAGCAAGAGCTGCAAGAGGAGCTTGATCCATATCGGTATTATCCACCTGCTGAATCTCTTTGTTGCTGTGCTGTTGCAGCTCCTCTTCTACCAAGACCTGTAATACAGTGGAACAAAATAAAAACTCAGGAACTAAATTCTAAAAATCTTTTGGAGAAATAGAACCTGAAATTTCTTATCCAGGCCCAAACCTGATTAATCTCTCTTCTTCTTCAAGAGTGTGAGTTCTGCTTTGTCAGCCAACAAAAAGATCTTTGTCTCATTGCTATGAAAGAAGTGGTTGTTATTTTAACTGAAGCTCAGTTACATATTCTGTATCAGTAAGTCCTAGTTCATCTCATATTTATAATCTTGTTTAAATAAAATCAAAGTTAAAAGGATACCGACAGACATTTTCCCAAGGTTTTTAAGAAGATAAGGCATCCAATGACTTGATTATTTTGTCTGTAATGATGCCTCCCTTTTTTTAAGTAACCTTTTTTTTCTCTTGGCAGCTTGCCCATATTGTTTGCTCTTTTTTTTTTCTTCTCTGTGCCAGCACCCATATAGAAAATAAAATGGTTGAAAGTTGGTATTCCATGATAATAAAAGGAGAATATGTTTTCACAAGCTGGTTCATGCATAAATATTTTATGTGGTATTGATATTCACCCTTTTGGTAAATATCTAGATTCAGAGTTGAAAGAGTTCCTGCATTAAAACAATATTCTTCTGCATTAAAATATTCTGTAGTGACTTTTTGAGAAAAAAAAAAAAAAAGATTTAGCTGAATGGGTCAATGTGTTTGTAACTGAGTCACAGACCGTAGTGAAAAACTTACAAGGAAATATTTTTGAAATTAAAAAAAGGAATTATTACTTGTAATAATGTGTTCCAGTTTTCTGATATAACGTTTTTCAACCCTCTGCTTTAGGCAGTCGTGCTGTTTTCCATTGTGGGAAGGGCTGAAGGTTTGCACTTACAGCATTGAACTCTTTGATGTTTGGATTCACTTTCTTATGGACTTTTATGTTATGATCAGTCTCAGTTCTGAGTTTCAAGTGTGCTTTTATCTGCAACTACTTCTTCTAGAAGTCCTTCCTAACTTCCTTTCTTTCCAGTCCTCCTCATAGCTTCCTTAATTTGATCTGCTGTTTCTCTTTCAACTTTGTGTTTGTCGACATGGTCTTTCTTTGCCAATAAGGCATTAGAATACCAAGACAACACGGTAGTTTCTTCTCATTCTGACTTCATTTATATGATCCTGTTACAGAGCAGATGGGCTTGCTATAGTCTAAAGGAGCTTGGATTAGCAATGCAGACAGCAGAATGGCTTGTGGCAGGCAAGAAGAGGGTTTCAGTGCTTTTGTAGAGCCACAGCAGTAAAAGAAAATAGTTTCTTTGTTACCTCAAGACTGCAGAATTTCTTGTAAATATGCTTTACAGTGGTGGTGTACATAAATCTGAGGGCTTCTTTTCCTGGATGTGTAAATCATTAACAGAACAATATGTGTGGTCAGTAGTTAGCTTACATTTTAAGTAAGTAGTTCTTACTTTTATCTAGGGCATGTGGTTACAGAAAAGCATAAAAGTGGTAAAGGTTCAAATTCAGTTACACCTCATCTTTAGCTGCAAATTTGACATCTGGAATTTTCTATTTTATATGTACGATAATTGTTCAAAATATCAATACATTTTTTTTCTTTATAGACAAATCTAGCTACTGAAAAGCAACTCGTGCATAGAATCTGCTTAAACTAATCTTCTTTTCCTGCTTCACCCTCTGTTCCTGGAGTCAGTCCACCTAAGCCCTATATTTTCTTAAAGAAAATTTAAGCTGCTTTGTCCTCACCCTTGAGGGACTATGTAATCTCACTCCAGTTGCTCATACAACCCCTCCCTGTGGCTCCATTCTCTGCCTTTTTTGTGCTATCATTTGTCAAGGTTATTGTTCTGTGGCTATTTCTATCAAATGCGTTAAGGTCAATGTAAACATTTTTTTTCTCTTCCCTTCCTTAGTATAAAAGACATTTGAGGGACAAGTTAACACTTGATCTGGCTGGGACATGCAGTGAAGGCTTGAATTTACAATCTCGAGTTTTGTAATATTCAGGTTTACTTCTTTCACAGAGGTGTTTTTTTTTGTTTTGTTTTGTTTTGTTTTTGTTGTTTTTGTTGTTGTTTTTTATGGTGGAATTAGTCTACCAGTTCTTCATTTCCAAGAATACTTTTATCTACAGCGATTTCTTCTGGAAGTTCTGCCAACTTCTTCCTAATTTATGATTGTCTGCTTGATCCTTCTTAGCTTGTAAGGCATGAGCCATAGGAATGCATCTTAACCTGAAAAGTGAAAAATAGCAGGTAAAAATGCAATGTTATACACATTATTTTTATCAGTAGCCTGTTTAAGAATATTATGCAATCCAAAAATAGTTTGTATTTCCTCATTTTAATCCTTAAAATCATCTAACTATACATCAGCTTAAAAATAGAATGAAAGAAAGGTAATAAAGCATATATTTTTCAAAATGAAGGCTAAGATTTCATTTCACCTTGTTTTGTTTTTGTTTTTGTTTTTAATGTAGGAAGCAACATATTTGCCATACGAATTTTGATGGTGAAAGAACATTCCAGGTTTTGTTTTCAGCTATGTTCAATGTATTTCACTTAATAAGCCTTCATAGAAAATGGAAATAACAGTAATTTCCATACACTTTAGGGCATCTGAGAGAAACTCTGAAGTTATTATGAAATTTGGAGTGGGAGATTATCAGTTATTCTTACTATTTTTTTGTGTTGGAGTTACCTCCGTGAAGTTGAAATCAGCTGCTTACTATAAGGGATGTATAACATCACTGCTTATTTAGGTAAATAGTTTCTTATTTATCTGAATAATGGGAAGCATCTGAAAAATTATACTGGCTGATGCTACAGGTTCTTCTAGAGTCTTTGCAGAAAATGTGGAGATATCCAACCAGCAAAGCAAAGAACAAATGTGTAGATACTGGCATTCAAAAATGCAGAAGGTAGATGTTTCAAGAGAGGAATCCCGAGGACCTACAAGGAGAAAAAGGAATGTTTTACACTGTTTGAACATGTTAAGCTGTGGGACAAACCCACATAGCTAGCTAAGATGAAACAGTCCTGGGACAGAAAGTTGTGAATTATATTAAAGTGTTTGATATTTTCTTTTAATTCTGTTCTTTTCCTGCCATCTGAGTACAGCAGATGTGTTTAGGCTCCCCATGTGAAGCTGAAGTTGTTTTGCATGTCCAAAACAACAGCTTTGGTCTGTCCAAAGAGAGGTTTTATTCAATCTGTTGGGGTGGCTTGGAGGTCAACAATGTTCCCAGCAATGCAGAGCTGGAGGGCTGCATTTTGTCAGCGCCCCACCAGCAGCCCGTAGGCAGGCACCATGTCACAGGGCAAGCAGAGCTGTGTCAGTTCAGGCTGGACAGACATGAAGAACACCAAGGTCCAATGTACCGGGTCCCAGCTCAGCAGTCAGGTGAAGGGAAGACTCAAGCAGCACCAAGTTACTCACTTGGTATAGAACATTTTAAATTGTTAAATAGGGAATGCTATGTAAGTGTGTAAAATGCCAGTGATTATCTTTCCATTGCATTGAACAGAGTTTCTCAGAAATCAGAAAAGACAAAGTCAAATTTAGAGGACTTTTTTTGTTCAAGAGAGATTCTAATCTCACTGGTTTTAGCTTCAGAACAATTTTCAGTTTCATTAGAATTGGCTCTGGGATCTTACTGGATTACTTATTAATAGGGACAATAGAGAAGGATGAAGAATTTGCATTCGGGTTTTCATTTCTGCTGTTTATACGCAAAAAGAGGGAGATGACGATTTTGTCTTCAAATCAGTTTAATAACTGAAGGTGCTACTGGTGCCCTGCTGCATTATGTTAGAATATTTCTGAGCCCATTTCCAGATTATTTCCACATACTCAGCATGGGCTTGTTTAAAATAAAGGTGCTACATTCCCTGTGATCTAGAAATTCTTCTGAGTCGGAGTGCAACTTTTTTTGTTTTTCTCAAGTATTCACAAGCTACTTATATCCTGCAGATATGTTGCATGAGAAAAATGGCACTGCGCTCCCCTTGCAAGTAAAAAATCCATCAACATCAGCAAAAATTACAAGACTTATACCACATAAGCACATGCTACAGGCAAAAGAAAAGTGGAAAAAGCATATGAGAATCTCAAAAACTTATTATATTTTCTGTGACGAGTAAAGGCAAGGTGCTGCCTTTTCTCTACACATAAAACTTTATTGTATCCCTCCTCGAGGAAGTAGCTTCCATCTCTTGCCCTAGTAAACAGAACAGTGTACATAATCCCAGGGCCATTATATCTTAAGCTTCATGATCTTAGTGACTGAGAACAATTGATTAATAATTAATTAGTGATATAACTCAATTCCCTTCATCAGTTTTAAGCCTAAACATTTTTTGTCTAGTGGTCTTACTTGGCAGGCAAACAATCTTGCTGTAATAGGCTTCATTCTTCCAATGCTGGCCAGTTCAGTGGAATGCTAATGCTACCCAGTAAATTGTCTCTTATTCTGCAGCTGTAGGGATAAATGAGCACTTGCAGAATACCTGCATCTTTGGGGAAAAGGACAGTGATTTTAAAAGGAATAGACTAGACCTGGGAACATGCAGCTCTTAAAAATGACAATGAAAAATTAATTCCCACTTATACCGATCTCTTTCATCTGAAACAACAGGCAGCTGCATCAAGCTAAGCTCTTTCTAATCTTGCCAACTTTCAAGAAGTACTTTTTCCATGAATATGAAATGTTCTCGAGCAATTTCTTCTGCATGCAAAGTTTGAATAGGTTTTTTTTTAGCAGTGAGTTGGCAATGTTTTATGCCCATTTATTCTCATGTAATTTTTGGAGTGTTCATCCCAAACTAGCTGGGGAAGGCTGATAATATTGTACCAATCAAAATATAAAGTCCTTCTTTTCTGAGCCTGTAGTGAAATCCCTAATTTCAAGACGGTTTCATTATCAGCCATTTCTCCCGAGAGCATGAGAACTAAGAAAGTGATTTGCATTCTTTGTTGAACTCTTGATACTGTTTACCCTGCCCTCTAATGAGACCACCTAGTTTATTTGCAGCAAAATAGGTTTCTAATTACATCCATACAATGTATGAAGAGAGAGTTGATCAAAATGCACAATGTAACAAGGCCTTGCAGAAGAATCTAGATACATTGGAGAACTGGTCAATCGGCAAAGTCATGGAGTTCAACAAAGGAAAATGCCGGGTGCTGGACCTGGGACAGACACAGGCACAGCCTGGGAGATGAGTGGCTGGGGAGCAGCTCAGCAGAAAGGGACCTGGGGGTGCTGGTGACAGCAGGCTCCACACGAGCCAGCAGCGTGCCCTGGCAGCCAAGAGGGCAAACCGCATTTTGGGGTGCATTAAACACAGCGTAGCCAGCTGGTCAAAAGAGGTGATTCTCCCACTGTACTTAGCATTAGTATGGCCTCACCTTGAATATCGGGTGCAGTTCTGGGCTCCACAATATAAAAAGGATGTTAAGAAAGAATCCAGAGGAGGGCAACAAATCTGGTATCCCAGCTGGAAGGCATGTCCTCTGAGGAGAGGCTGAGGACACTTGGGTTGTCTGATTTGGAGAAAAGGAGGCTCCGAGGCAGCCTCATTGCTCTCTGCCCCTTCCAGAGGAGAGTAAGTGGAGAGGGAGGTGCCGGTCTCTTCTCTCTGGGAACCAATGACAGGATGCATGGGAATGGCACAAAGCTGTGCCAGAGGGGTTCAGACTGGACATTAGGAACAATTTCTTTACCATGCGGGTGATCAACCACTGGAACAGACTTCCTAGTGAGGTGGTTGATGCCCCAGGCCTGTCAGTGTTCCAGGGATGTTTGGACAACGTCCTCAATAACATGCTTTAACTTTTGGTTAACCCTGAAGTGGCCAGGCAGTTGTACTCGATCTTTGTAGGTCCCTTCTAACTGAACTATTCTAATTCTAATTCTAATTCTAATTCTAATTCTAATTCTAATTCTAATTCTAATACTACTTTAGCAGTTGTGTCAAAATACAACGTCACTTATTTCACACATACCTATTTTCAGTATCTTGTTCATTTTTTAGATCTGCTCGCTGTTGCAGTTGACAGTTCTTTGGGAGCTAATGAAAGTTGATCTCATTTATATAACTCATTCCAGAAAAATTAATCAAAATTATTGTTTCAAGTTGAGACTGCTGTGAAGAAACAGCAGTAGCTGACTAGAGTTCCTTTTTATGCTCTATGAAAATTTTGTTTCCTTTTGTAGAAATATACATGTTCATATTAAGTTGCTGCTGACATATTGTTTTTTTCTTTTTTTTTTATGTAGGTTAAATTCATTTTTTTCATTTTTCCTTGATTGCCGGTACTTAGCCAATTTGAGTGAAGGAACTGCAGTTTTTAGTTTAAGCAATTTTCACTTGCTTCTAAGAGTGAAAAAGGGCCACAGACATCACAGTAGCCTAAATGCGTGCACAGTTACTGTATAAGGAGGTCAGCCTAAAATTCAGATATGTGCTCCAAGAGAGGAAAATTTTTGGATTACAACTATTGCAAATGAAGAGTAACAACAGGACAGTAGAACAATGGACAGAAAGGAAAATATGGTTCTGCGTTTTCTTGATGGCAGCCTTCCAGTACCTTTAAGGAGCTTATCAAGAAAATGAAGCCAGGCTCTTGCTGCAGTACATGGTAGAAGGACAAAAATGACAGGCATATATAGGAATAAGAGAAGTTTCAACTGAATATAAAGGAGTATTTGATCACCTGAGAACAGCCAAGCAGTGAAACATGTTGCCTGAGAGGTTGTGCAGTAGCCATGCTTGGAAATTTTCAAACTATGAATGGATAAACCCTACGCAACCTTGGCTGGTCTCATAGGTGACTGGTTTGAACAGAGCTTGGATTAGAGATCCCCCAAGGTCCCTTCCAACCTGAATTATTCTTTGATTCTGTGATTCTATGCTGTTCCGCTTAACTTTAGTAGGTCTCATGAAATTTAGGTGACTCTTCTTGGTCTTACTACTTCTTTTGTTCTCCATTTTTAAGTGGATGTTTTACAATCTGCTTCTATACAGACATATTGTCTCTCTCTGTGTGCAGCATTTCCTGAATTTTATCATTGCTGTGTGCAAGTGCCACACAGTTACCTCCTCTTTTGGAGTTCTTCACTAGCAGTGCCCTCAGTTAGAAGTAAAACTCCAGTAACTTGTACCTGCCTGGTCTTAGCAGTCTTGGCAATAAGATTTCACTACCATCATCTAGCTTAGTGTAGTCAACACATAGGGGAGAATAGATGGATACAAGCGCTTCCTAAATACAAACCTTGCAGATGTGTTTACTACATACTATGTAGCTCCAAATGTTCACATAACTTCATGGAATTTTAAATAAACATGCTGTATTTGGTTTTCCACTTTCCTAACTTAAACAGCTGTTGTGTGTCTAGAGTTAAGGTCAACTAACTTGGCTTTCTTACTTGTGTTCAGGCAAATACCACTTATTTGTTCTTCCAGACTGATTTTTGAACATTTCTTTTGAGTGGAAATTTAAATAAAGATATGCATGTCTTCTGCATGTCTAATTTAAGAAACATGGATAGTTGGTGAATTTCAGTCTCCACAGATAGTGACTCCACAAGCTCTCCTATGCAAGCTTTCATGATTTAATACACAGCTTATGAAATATCAATTAAATTGCTGAGTAACTGATTTCTCTATAAAAAGAATTGCAAAAGACATGTTGCTTTCTCCCTTTTCTCCCACAACTTCTCTTCTTCTTCAGCCTCCCCTGCCTTCTGCATGCATGTGCACACACACACATGCTCACAACAGTGGATGGAAGTTTTTTCCTTTTATCTCTGTCTACCATACTTCTGACTGCTTCAGCTACTTCTGTTTTCTTCCTCTACGGATCTACTCTTGATCTTCTTTCATTCTCCCTCCACATCTTATTCTGCATAATCACATCTGAAAAGACAACTCTATCTATCCTCTTTGTGTTGATTACCTATGAATCTACATCTCCAAACCTCTCCCTTCACCTTATGTCCACATGAAAATATTGGCCTGTCTCTCTGACGTTTCTTTGTGAATTCACCAGCAGACCAAGCTAGACATGGCTCAAGGACAGTTCTTGGTCAGTCACCCAAATGCTTTGTTTCTCACTCTCCTTCTTAACTACTGTAGAAGACAGAACCACCCTGCCTGTTAAGCAGCAAACCACTTTTCAGATCTGACTTCACATCCAGGCTGTCTTGCAGATTCTTCTGTGTTGCTGCTCTAAAATACTGTGTTTTCTGGTGACTAGATCTCTTCGTGTATGTTACACTAAGCAGCTGCTGAACGATAAACAGAAAATTTGGGCAAGAAGGAAGCAAACCTCATTCTTTCCTAACCAAGTACCCTAAACACTATACTATAGTCACATGCTGTCCTGCTTATCTTTTTTCTGTCCCTGTAACTCTTGCGTTCATGTCCAGAATGGAAATGAGGGTTAGAGAACAGTTGTAGCATGAATTATTCTATGCCTTAAAAAATAGGAGAGTTGGGACTGAATTCCCCTAGGATGAGATGATAATTCAATTTATGCCTCCTGGTTTATAGGTGAATGACCAAACAGGTATACTTTTATTCAAGGGAAGCAATAACTTGTAGTCCCCATGTTTTTTAAAAGCCTACGTGGCAACCCATAAAAGAGAACTTCATGTTCAGAGTGGACAGAAACACCGAACATGCCAGATACAGACTTCGCAGAAAAATAAAATCATTCTAAAATTACGAAATAATCATTGGAGGTTCTGCTTTGTGAAACTGCTTTTCATTTGGTTTACTAAGGAAGTGAGACTAACTGATCTCATAAGCTATATTCCCTATTCCCTCCAATAATGTGTTATCCCATTGCCCAGTTGAAATCACATTTAAAAGAGGATAGAATTCCCAAAGACAATAGAAATGTATGATTTTTTTCTGAAAATTGTCAAACGAGTGGAAAAGAGAGACCCTAATTAGTGCTCCTCCTTATGTTGGAGGAAAGTTGTGCAGAATTTCATTAACATTACATTCCATTAGGCAAAAGCCAATTGGACAGTCAGCATGTGCATACTGACCCACCAAGCTAACTCATTTAGAAGCCACCCCATGAGCTGAGTTTAGCTCCAGCCTTTCTGTCTGTTAGCCAGAAGAGTATCATGGAGGATGTCAGTAAGGAGGAAGCTGGTATTACAGTGTCATGATGAAACAAATTCTTAGAAAATCAGGCTTTATTAATTCTACTGCCAAGGAAGTGCATGTTTTTTTTTTTTTTTTCAGGCTGGTCTCTGCTTTAATTGTGTTATTGCCACATTTTAGAACTTAACTCCTGTTGACTCAGTATTGCAAAACTGTTTCTGAAAGAGCTTTTGTTCTCTTAGAATTACAGACTTATTTTATTCAAGGCACAAAGTGTCAGCAGTGGGCAAGAAATATTTGGTGCGACTGAGGGGATAAAGGAGAGGCAATGTCTCTAAGGCACTCATCACATCCTGGCACCATTCAGCAAAGGTGTAGAATGGAAGTACTTGAGAATATTTTTCTTTCATACCAGCTGCCTATGACTCAAACCTCATCTCCTGGCTTGAGGAGAAGGATGCCTGGAGAAAAGGAGGCTCAGGGGAGACCTTATCGTGCTCTACAATTACCTTAAAGAGGCTGTAGCGAGGTGAGGATTGGTCTCTTCTCCCAAGCGCCATGTGACAAGATGAGAGGAAATGGGCTTAAGTTGCGCCAGGGAAGGTTTAGATTGGATATTAGGAAAAACTTCTTCACTGAAAGGGTTGTGAGGCATTGGAACAGGCTGCCCAGGGAAGTAGTTGAGTCACCATCCCTGGAGGTAGTCAAAAGACGTGTAGATATAGACCTTCGTGACATGGTTTAGTGGCAGACTTGGCGGTGCTAGGTTAATGGTTGGACTTGATGATCTTGGAGGTCTTTTCCAACCTAAATGGTTCTGTGATTCTATGGAACAAAAATCATTACGAAATCTGGGATAAGAACTCTCTTCTTCTGTTCTGCCATTATCATAACTGGCACAGATCCCATCTCCCCAATTCACGATGTCCTTAGTCAGGTACTCCACCCAGACTTTATAAGCTAGTACTACTTTCATCATGTAAGTCAGAGGTTTTGCTAGGTTTTAATGTCAAACACTGTCATATAATTAAAGCTGCAGGAAAAACACAGGCCTTCATATTCTGTAGGTGCTAAAAAGGACAAAGATTCATGTTCCTCGGTAATGTGAAGTGTGCTGTCACTCTGAGCTTTTTGTAAAGTGATAACCATTAAAGTGTTCTAGGATGTAATTTCAGTGCAGTCATTCAAAGAGAAATACCAGACATATAATTTTTGCTGGGGGTTACCAACCTGTATGCTAATGGAGAGACAGAAAAAAAATATCAAGAAATGACAAAGCGTTTATTTTCCATGGAGTTAGCCAAACACAAACAAATGAACTTCTGAAGAATGACAGTTTGTTCCCAGGTTGAGAATTTATATGGCTTATTTAATGGTTTGGCTGTAAAGTCAAAAATAAAGTGGTTTGTAAAAGAATTCGGTCATTGGCTGCTGGTCTTGTTGTGAGCACAGCTCCTCTAAAAAAGGAATCAGAATTTGACTAATGGAAAAATATCATATAAAAGCAAATAAAAAGAGGTTCAGGATTAGAACCAGAATTTCCTGAACTTCAGTGCCAGTTCTTATACATATTCACCAGTGGAAAATGAGCATAGTGGAGCTGTAGCACAAAGTCTATTTCAGAACTGGCCTCATAATCTCTCCCTCATAAACGGAATTAGTAATAAATTTTAGCTTTGTTTTTGGAGTGTTGTCCTGAAGGGTCTTAAGGGTAAAGCATCTGGAGTGCTGTGTCCACATCTGGGCTCCCCAGTACAAGAGAGATCTGGACATACTGGAGTGAATCCAGCAAAGGAGCACTAAGATAATTAAGGTACTGGAGCATCTCTCATATGAGGAGGGGCTGAGTGTGCTGGGAGTGTTCAGCCTGGAGAACAGCAGGCCCAGGGGGATCTTATCAATATGTATAAATACCTGTTGGGGGGGAAGTAAAGAAGATGGAGCCAGGCTCTTCTCAGTGGTAACCAGTGAAAGGACAAGCAGCAATGAGCACAACTTAAAATACAGGAAATTCCCCTTAATCATCAGAAAAAACTTTTTTACAAGGGCAGTAAAACAGTTGAATGGGTTGCCCATAGAGGTTGTAGAGTCTCCATCCTTGGAGATATTCAAAACCCAACTAAACATGATGCTGGGCAGCCTGCTGTAGTTGAACCTGCTTTGAGCAGTGGGTATGGACTAGACAACCTCCAGAGGTCCATTCCAACCTCATCCATTCTGTGATTCTTTGCAATGTTTTCCAGAACTCCTGCCACTTACTTTTTTTTTTTTAACTATTAACAACTAAATTGCTACTAGCAATATTTCTGCTTAAGAATACTACCTTCAATCTAAAGACATCAGAGTATCTTGGAAACACTAATTTTATCAACGTGGAAATTATAAATGTAGTTAAAAAGTTAGACATCTCAGTGAGATTCAGTGTCTGTGCATTTTGCAGGTGTACAAGAGGTGTCCAATACCAGAGACTAATCTGTTGGCAGGAACAGGAACAGAACTGTGGAGCTGAGCTCTAATTCTCCTTCACCAGCAGAACATATACATGCTTCCCAATACTTCTGTCTTCTCTGCCTCTGGGACACTATCTGGAAGGTGTGGTGTCCTCCATAATTTTCCACCCTTGACATTTATTTCCTTCTCCTAGCCACAGATTTGTACTCCAGAACCTATGCTTTCACTAAGGAAAGTAAATATAGTTTTAGCTCTTAAGTAGCAACAGCAAGTCTCCAAGCTGACAGACAGCTTGCAGAAATGACTCTGATTCTAACAGTTACCACCTGGGTTACTGAGTAAGTTTTTTAAGATTATATTAGCAGTGCTAGCAGCACTTCCTGCTGATTGTTTACATATACAATTGATGCATTTAGCCCATAATATGGAGTATTTCTCCTGTCATGGTACCAAAAGCACAAATTATTTCCTACCACTTTTAGTTTCAAGTAATGGATCAATTATATATAATTACTAAATTCACTGAGTGACAAAAGTGCATGCATTCAGTGATATAAAACTGATTTAATATCAGTGTGTACTAGTGAATTTAATTCCATAACAAAACTGATCTTGAGAAGCTGCTACTATACCTTCCAATTCCTGCAGGGGGATGCTTACTTCCTGAAGAATTTGAGCAAAGATTGTGTCAAAGAAGGAATTAATCTGTAAAAATTTGCAGTAATTCACATCTATTTGGTTGCTACTGCTTTAAGACTCCACCTAATATTGTGTATTTCACATGTAGCAGTTCATATTTTGTAGGTACTATATGAAAAAATCCTGAGATGTTATGATACTTAGCATTACAGAAAAAAAAAAAAATAAAGCAATGTGTATTTCCCATTACATTCTTCACAGAAAAGACTGAGTAATCTTGGAAAGTAAGTTCAGATCAATAAGACTCTCGAAAGAGTAAAGAGGTTCATACAGACAGCTCAGTAAAGGACTAGGGCCATGTGCTTGGTTGCTGAGCCGTGTGAATTATGAAGACATCATTCCTAGAACTTATGTTTTATGATAACACCAAAATACAAATCTGGCTGGCCTGTGAAATTCTCATTAGGATGAGTTAGTTAGAATGAGTTAGTTTTAACAGCTGAAATTATCACATAAAGAGCGTGTAAAGAAAATATAGTATTAGTGATACCTTGTGCATATGAAAATCCATCTAATGGAGAAATAGGATAACAAGTGATTCCTGAAAAACAGGTGGCCTTAATATCATGTTCCACGTAGGAGAGTCTTGCCTTTAACGCATAAAAGATCTTAAGACTGCTTTCTTCTTCCATCTGGCTATTTGCAATTGTTCCATGAATACATACACTGAATTGACATAGAGCTTTAATACTATGCTCAAAGAAAACCTATATGTTTATTGAATCTCACAAATGTTTGTGCTCAGATCGTGATTCTGTAAAATGAATCATGGCATTTGTTTACATCTTTGAATGTTTTAAAGCCAAGAAGGTGATTTGAGATTGAGTGTTAAAATAAAAAGGAGCAAGCTTAGGTTAATAAAGAAATGTTCATCCTAAGAATAAATGTTCACACTGTGTATAGCAACATAGTTGTTATTGTGTGTATGTTTATTTGGAGATGCTCTGCTTATGTATACTACTCTATACAAGGTCACAGAATGGCTGAGGTTGGAAGGGACCTCTGAAGATCATCTAGTCCAACCCTGCTGCCGAGCAGGGTCACCTAGAGCACGTTGCACAGGATGGCATCCAGGCAGGTTTTGAATATTTCCAGAGAAGGAGACTCCACAACCTCTCTGGGCAACCTGTGCTAGTGCTCTGTCACCCTCACAGGAAAGAAATATTTTCTCATATTCAGCTGGAACTTCCTGTGCTTCAGTTTGTGCCCGTTGCCTCTCATCCTGTCGCTGGGCACCACTGAAAAGAGACTGGCTCCATCCTCTCGACACCCTCCCCTCAGATATTTATATACATTAATGAGGTCTCCCCTCAGTCTTCTCTTTTCCAGGCTAAACAGGCCCTGTTCTTTCAGCCTGTCCTCGTACAACAGGTGCTCCAGTCCGCTAATCATCTTGGTAGCCCTCCTCTGAACTCGCTCCAGGAGCTCCATGTCCCTCTTGTACTGGGGAGCCCAGAGCTGGACACAACACTCTAGATGTGGCCTCACCAGGGCTGAGCACAGATTTCACAGATTTCACAGAACGTTAGGGATTGGAAGGGACCTTAAAAGATCATCTAGTCCAATCCCCCTGCCAGAGCAGGAACACCTAGATCAGGTCACACAGGAATGCATCCAGGAGGGTTTTGAATATCTCCAGAGAAGGAGACTCCACAACCTCTGTGGGTAGCCTGTTCCAGTGCTCCGTCACCCTCACTGTGAAGAAGTTTCTTCTTATATTCAAGTGGAACCTCCTATGTTCCAGCTTGCACCCATTGTCCCTTGTCTTATCGTTGGATGTCAAGGAGAAGAGCCTGGCTCCATCCTCCTGACACTCCCCCCTTACATATTTATATACATTAATAAGGTCACCCCTCAGTCTCCTCTTCTCCAAGCTAAAGAGACCCAGCTCCCTCAGCCTTTCCTCATAAGGGAGATGCTCCACTCCCTTAATCATCTTCGTGGCTCTGCGCTGGACTCTCTCAAGCAGTTCCCTGTCCCTCTTGAACTGAGGGGCCCAGAACTGGACACAATATTCCAGATGCGGTCTCACCAGGGCAGAGCAGAGGGGGAGGATCACCTCCCTTGACCTGCTGGCCACGCTCCTTTTAATGCACCCCAGGATCCCATTGGCCTTCTTGGCCACCAGGGCACACTGCTGGCTCATGGCCAACCTGTCGTCCACCAGGACCCCCAGGTCCTTCTCCGCAGAGGGGGAGGATCACCTCCCTCGGCCTGCTGGCAACACTCCTCCTAATGCACCCCAGGATACTGTTGGCCTTCTTGGCCACAAGGGCACACTGCTGGCTCATGGTCAGCCTGCTGTCCACCAGGACTCCCAGGTCCTTCTCTGCAGAGCTGCTTTCCAGCAGGACAGCCCCCAGCCTGTACTGGTGCTTGGGGTTATTCCTCCCTAGGTGCAGGACCCTGCACTTGCCCTTGCTGAACTTCATGAGGTTCCTCTTGGCCCAACCCTCCAGCCTGTCAAGGTCCCTTGATAAAACACAGGCTTCGAGGTGTGGGTAAATGTTACTGTGCTTATTTAACCTTCCAGCATTAGGGCATTGCTTATCTCTTGCCCATATAGCATGAAACAACATTCTGACTGCACTTACAGCTTCTGTAGAAGGGCAGTAACATATCCATACATGAAGTTAATGGTTGTGTGTTCAGATCTGTACACCCGTGACTCTCTATCTGTGTTTCTTGGTATCTGTCCTGAGTAGATCACAATGTAGTCTGGAAAGGACAAATGAGATCCGCATCAGCATGTTATTTCATTGGCAGTAGATGTCTGAAGCAGTTTAGGAACATAGCAGAGGTGGCTGTTGAACTATGTCCTTAGTGTATTTTATTCAGCAACATTTAACTGTGAAGAAGAATAGATCTGTGTTACTAAACAGCTGATAATTTTTGTACCAGTCAGCATGCTTCAGAAAAGGTAGCCATGTAAATGAAAAGTAGGATAGCAAATGTTTACAAGCAGCTAGGGCTCTGAAAATGAGGTAAAAATCAGTATGAATAAATCTGAGCAAGAAAAATAGAAAAGCAGTGCACTGAAAAGCTCCATATAATCTAGTGGACTTCTATGACTCACTTGGTGTATTTATTTCTAAAATGTGAGTTTACATCTAAAGATTTCTAAATGTCTTAATCACCCATCCATATTGTCTGCAACTAATTTGCCCTTTTAAGGTCCTGTTGCTATTTGTGCTGTCTTGAAAGACAGGCAATCCTCCAAACCTGTTCTTCATCCAGACAGCAACTTTACAAGCTGAGTCTCCTATCCTCTCTGAGCGGCACTTGGGACAAAACTCAAGGGAGGAGGAAAGAAAGGGGCCGGGGGCCTCTTTTACCTTCTCTCCTGGCCAGTTCTTAGAGCCTTAATAGTGTCTGTGTACTCGAGCTGCTTTGTTCTGTGTGCTGGTGGTAGCCACCCAAGACTTACATTGGCAGCCTTGTTAGAGCGTAACCATCCTTTTCACGTGCACTCTGAGGGGCCCACAGCTTTCAAGTGGAAGAGGACCTTAAAGGAGACAGAGATCTGGCTGTTCAGGCTCAAGGATTCTATCATGTCCCTTTAAATAGTCTGCACTGGATTTGAAAGTCTGGTGCCAGTGTCTATTAAACAGTGTCAAATCATGTATTTAACATAGTTTCAGTGGAGCAAATCAAGGATTAAATAAAAAGAGCAATTTAAAACATGGTTGTGTTATTCTTCAACAATTTTTCCATTTCCATTATATAAAATATGCTTCTAAGTAGGATGTGCAGCCAAGATGTTGCAGGCATATGTCCATAAAAGGCATCACTGAAAATGCAACATGAAAAGATGCAGGTAACAATAATGACTGAAGGTGTGGATCCAAGTTTCAATAAAAATGACTTTTATATCAAGTGAAAAGGTCAGGCTTTATGTCAGCAAGGATTTAAAAGCCTGTGCTGTGTTATTACATAAAGTAAAACCGACAGTTATGGCGCTTTTTCCTCCTGCCATTTCTATGTGCTTAAATGTCAGCATAAGGTTTTTATTTCAGGGATTATGGAAGCAATGTTGTGGATTAAACACAAAATGAATTTTATTACCATCTGAAATATGATTGGCTAACTATGGTTGGGTAGTAAAAGTTAATTGTAATGGGGTGTAAAACAAAATGGGCTGATGTTAATTACAGATGCTAATGTCTAATTTGTAGTGGTCTAAATTACCATGCTTAAAATTATTTCAGCTGTTAGTAAAATTTACTAGTTTGGTGCAGTTTACCATGAAGTCCACTATATCAAGGGCAAGCATGAAGGTTCCTGATACTTATGCCTTCTCTTTGATTCCATGTAAATATCAAATACTTCTAAAAGAAATGTCATTGATGTTTCTGGTTTATGGCCTTTGCACTTTTTTTTTTTTTTTTGGGTGGGGGGGGACATTTTTGTGAGATAGCTTTTGTCCAAATAAAGCGTGCAGATCTGACATTTCAGATGCTTTGGTATAAAAAGTCATCTTTGTCTACCTGCAGTTATCAAAACTCTTGAATTCAGTCGGAGTTTTCTTTTAGATGAAAAACAGATCATTTTGCTTGCAAGCAGCTCTGAAGTGACCACTCCAATACCTCAACTTCATACCTTCCACCTTAGCCCTAAAGAGGATGGAGGTTTTATCATGTTGAAGAAGTATGACATTTTAAAAGGAGAGAACTCCAGAGCTGACTCCATCATTCCAAGAAGAAATCATGACTCTGTATAACAGAGTGTATAAAACTTGATAATTACAGTACACACCATGGGTCTGTTCTGAGACTGAGTGCAAAGGAAACATTTCACAGTCACTGAACCTATACAGTAAACAGTGAATCAAGAACATTTACTGAGAAAACAGATGTAGCCAGATGCGTTGATACATGCCATAACCAGAAGTCCTTCATTTCAGTTGGAGTTTTTTTCATCAACAAATAACAGGAACATACAGAAGAAAAATGTTAAACTAGATTTTACTTCAGTACAGTATGTATTTTTTATTCTGTGAAAGCGTTTCTTCTCCAAATTCTGCTTAGTAGCTATTTCTTCATTATTTAACCAAGGAATGTGCTAACTCCACAGAGGGGTCAGGCCAACTGAAACATTCATGTTAAATATAATTTGACATATTTGTTATTACAGCAGAGGTAAGGGAGAGGCATTCTTATGTCCGTAGTTTGTTAAAACTAAACACTGTCCATAGTCCAAAACCTAATATTCTGTATGTAATTGATCTTTATTCATGAAGCCATCTGTTTGGATTTGCTGCACAGTGAAGATGTCTCTGTCTTTGCAAAATGGATTTCCTCAAGTAGTTTCTTGACATGTTTCATTTACCCTGTCAGGGATGCAAGTATCACCTGTTGGAAATGCATTCATCAGCAGGCAACACAATACTGTCCTTGCAGTTCCTAAGGAACAGAATGAGTGAGTTAATGAATGAATGGGTTAATGAATGAATACATTAATAAATTTACCTTTAACCTCTGGAGATTGCAGTGTAAGTTTTAATTCTGTAAACAAGTACATAAAAGTCTCACAGTCTACAACCTCAGGGTCATTTCCTTATACTTACAAAACAAGCGAAAAATCCAAAACACAATTCACCATGTCTGAGAATCTCCAAGGAATAACAGCCTGGGATGAAGATGGGGGTAGATCAGGTCAGTGCCATACTTCATTCAGTTTATATATTCATCATGAAGAAATGAGAAGGGAAAATCGTACTACTGACTAAAGGGTGAATTCAGTTCCTTCAGAGATGCCTATTGCAGCTTTCAGGTGTTCAGTATTTTTTTTTCCCTGCAAAGCTGTAATTAAAGGAAGATGTTTTTGCTACAAAATGAACATCTATCTAGGTGGAATTCCACAGGGCTGTGATACAGCAGTAGTGATACTGTTACCTATTTGGCCTCTAGGGAGTTCAGAGTAATTTGAACATTTGACTTTCTGTAAGGAGATGCTCCCCACAAGGAAACTGTGGTTTCTACTCACATTAGGGATTAACACCTGTAGAAAATAGTTTTATAAAATGTGTTAAACTGTAGTCTACTTAGGATTTAGGTACCGGAGAATATCTACAAAGTGCCACCAAGATTAGAGCTAGGTGGGATAAAGATACCTCCTTGCATATCCACACAATTCTGTATTAAAGGGAATATAATGCTTTAAGTCAGCAGTGCAAAAAGATTAATTATTTTAAGCTCAGGAAAATGAAGGTTGAAAGTTAAATATTTTTTATTCACATTATTGTCAGCTGTTTCTCTCAAATAATTGTAAGAAAAAAAAATAATCCCTTCATTTTAGATTAGCGTGATAACACTGTTTCCTTCCCTTAGCTAACCAGCGTGCCATTTCATTGGCGTGTAGCATGAGCAGCCTTTAGCATGCAACTACATAGCTCTTCTATCAAGTTTGAAGCTTAGGGAATATGTCTGAGAAATGTTCTTGTTCACAAATCATAGGACATTGAATGTTTATACCAGTTTGATTGGAGTAGTAGTTTTTGGTAGTTACGTTCTCTTACAGAGTAACTCTACAGTCACTTAAGCAATACAAGTTTGAATGTACAGCAGGTACTCGGAAAAAGACAAAGAAACAGCTGCTTTTACGACCTCATACTGAGGACCTCCTGAAAAAAGAGAACATTGAAACAGAAAACAATTATTTGTCCAATAGTTTTCTCTGCTCCCACTGCTATTGTTAATTATTGAGCATATTCATGATTGAAGAAGAACATTTTTCCCCTGCAGCCAGGTTCCTTCTGTTACAGTCTTACCACAATCATAAAGCTTTGAAGAGAGATGTCAGCCAAAATGGGCTCTTTCAGAGGCAGAGAATAAAGAATCTGGTGTTTGCAGGCACTAGGATATAGAGATTTTTCTTCTCCACTCAACATCACATGTGTTCACCAAGGAAAAGCAATTTAGGGATAGTATCCAGTGGAAGAAGCTTTGAAAACCAAAGGGGATGCTAGAATATATTTAAAACTACAGTTTTATCCAACCCTTTACTGCCCAGTGCCAGCATTTTATTTGTTCTTTCCCTCTTCTGTGTCCTTCATTATCTCTTTGCTTCAAATTCGCTCCACAAATCTTTCACAGTTTTCTCTGTTACTATGTTCCCTTTACTACTTTCAAAGTCCTGTTCCTTTGCTTCTCATAAAGTTTTAGACATTCTAGTGTCTGCCATCAACTTCTCTTCCATACACCAGCATCTCCCACCAAAAATATGAAGATAGCAAAAGAATTCATGCCACTGCGTTGCTCATTAAAATTCTGTGTATAATTGAAGATTATCAGAAATTGTTCATCACAAAATGTTTTCATCGAAAAAAAAAAGTTATTAACACACTGAAATTATTTGCATACTTGCTTAGATTTCAGAAAATGTTCAACTGGAAAATTTCAAAACAAAATGTTTTCTGTTGATATTTACTTGGTGATATTTATTCATTCTATAATTTTGAAAATCTGCATGCATTGATTTGGGTTGAAAAAGAGTTTGTGACATTCTGAAGTGAAAATTTTCCAAAACTGCTTCTTCATAGGCAGTTTCCATTTTATGGGATATTCTGAAAATATTTTGTAATGAAAATAATCCTTATTTTCAAAACTGAAGTATTCAAGTTTTGACCAGCTTGTTATGTTATATCCATTTCTTCCACTCTGTGTTATTGCTTGGTTATTTACATTTTCAGTTTTTAAGAGCAGAAATTCTTCTTTGTACTGTACTTAACACAATGGGATTCTATGTTTCTTCTCAGGACTGTCATAATAAATATGATTTGAATAATGATTATTTGATACAGAAATACCTTAGGTGAGAGTCTTTGTTCTGGGTTATGCAGGTAATTTGATCAATTCTATCATCAGCCTTTCTGAGCACTGAGATACAAACAATCCACTGCTTATAGCACTACTACAGCTGTAGTAAAAATGACCTTTTTAGGTCAGCCATATTACATAGGGATCTGTCACTAGTTCGTGATATCACTTCCTGGTGAAAGCAGTCACGAGACAGGGATAAAATGTGGTGGTAGAGTAGACTTGTATGTTTTTGTAGTACTAAGGTACAGAAATCAGAAAAGGTGGAGGAAGGTTTATTTCTAAACATAACAGACTGAAGGAAAGAGTGATTTTCACAATTCTTTATTTAGCAATCATAACCATACATTTTCTGTTAGAACTAGACTTTCTTTTAAATGTGGAACAATTGCATCGTTTTTAAAAAGTCTCAATGAAGTGCTCAAGATCAACAAGGCAGCTTGTATTCTTTTATTGAATTATTTTATTTAGCCAATCTTGAGTCAAACTCTGTTCCCAGCACTGAAACCGATAGTCAGATTTCTGTCCTCCCTAAACAGGGAACATTTCATTGAGCTCCATCTTTGAACTACTTTTCACCTTATGCCATAGTTGAGTAACTTCACTGCAAACATATTTTTGCCATATTCAGTTGTATGTTATCTATGCCATTTTATATATGCACATAAAAAAGAAATTGTTTATTGCCCTCAATTAAATCTGTTCCTCTGTAACGGCATAATGTCTAGCTGCCAGATGATTCCATGGTATTTTTATTGTTCTTATTAGCTTTACTGAAAAGGAGCCAAACAAAAGAATACCCTGGTAACTGAGCAATACGGCTTCCCACCTGGTCTCCAGGCAAATCCAGACCATTCTGGATGTTAGTTGTAAAAATATTCTACTTCATTTCAAATTGTTTAAAGAGAGAAAATTTCATAAGAAATAGGATGATGGAGTTAGTAATTTCAAAGTTAGTAATCTCATGTATAAATAGTTTTTCTTGCTCTGGCAGATAAATTGCCCGGTGAAGCTGATCTACATTATTTCTTCACACCAGAGTATAGTCAAATGGGATGACAAAGAGTGAACTGCACATAGTGGCTCTTTTAGTAAACCATTGAATTTCATTCTGTTAGAGGTACCTGAATCAGGTAGCTCAGTAGATGTGAGACTGCTGCACACCCATATCCTCAGGCTCTGCCAGCAGCAAAGCTGAGCATCTGCTCCCAATGGGTGGGCACACAGACACAGTAAACACACACGACAGCCACACGAGTCAGCACAGACATAAGCCTGTTAGTGCTAGAGATTTGTGCGTCTGTGTATTTGCACAAAACGTGGACCACTCTAGTAGCTGGTCTTAGGCTGTCGGTATACCCAGTAGCTGGCACCAGATCCTCTGATCTCCCCCATTGCTGGGGCGTTGCGTGCAAGCCCAGAGGTTTGCAATCCCACTCAGAGCTCTCACCCTCCTCACTGGCTAATCTAGCTGGAAGTTCACCAGCATACAATGTACCCACCCAGAGCAGAGCACACCTAGACAACGGGAATAGAACTTAATGAGGGTATAGGGTAGACTGGGGTGATCAGGCACACATCCCAGTCAGACAAGCTTACCGACCAGCCACCAGTTTACACTTGACTGGCCCCTTTATTCCCATCTTCTCCTTGTTTTCCCATGCTTGTTTCCCCCCAGTCCACTCTGATCCCTTCCTTTCCCTGCTGTTTGTCCTTCCACTAAATATCCCATAATAAGTCTGCCATGTTCCCCAAATTCTTTTCTCCCTGTATCCCATAATGAGTGCTATACCTCCATCCCTCTGCAACATGTTCCGGGAAGGGAATTTGTTTGGTTGACTCCTCCTGGTGGGTTTTGCACAAGGGACAATGGGCTGATTGTTTTCTTTGGTAGTCTTAGGCGTAGCCGATTCCCTGTGCCCCATTTTCACTGATTAGATTGCCAGGGTTCCTTCCCCCACCCCGTCATTTTTCATTTGATCCTGTCCTGGCTTTTGTGTGTATGGTGATTAGCCTTTAATCACGTACCTTAGCACAATCTGCTACTAAAGCTGGGCTGCATCCTAAATTGCTAAAAAATTTATGCTCTTATTGAAACAGATAATGGAAAGACTGTACAGTAACATGGAATTTTATAATAGTTGCTATTGCTCTCAGTGTTTAAATGTATTGACTTAGAGTGTCAGTATCTGAATGAGCTAATAGAGTGATTTTTTTATTTTTTTTTTTGCTCTTTGTGTTTTAGGAATAAAGCAGCGATGCTTCCAGTAATATACTAATCCTAAAACTACTCTTTTGGTTTTTTTTTTCTTGCAGATTATCAAGTGATCTGACATTCACAAAAGAGAGGAACAAAAATCTTCCTTGCATACATGAATCCCTTAGGTAGGAAACTAGACTTTATATTTCATGACTATGCTATGTATAAATAATATTTAAAAGTGCCATAGTAGGATAATGACTGTGAAGTAGGGCTTAGTAGTTGGTTGAGATGAATTTCCACCACATTTCAAGATCAATTTGCAAGTTCTAATTTAAATTGTAATATTCAGTCTCTAAAATTTTCCTCTTTACAGCTTATGCTTTTCTTGTCTGTAAAAGAATGCTGTAAGAATAAAAATCATGAAATTATGACTAAATATACAGACCACCAGAGAAGAAAACAGAATCTTTGGGAGCCATGAGACTGGTTGAGGAAAGTTGCCATTGTTATCTAAATCATGTTTTACAGTTTTATGGTTTTACAAAGGTGGAATTGGTGATATTCAGAAAAAAAAAAATAGTAAGAAAGGATCAGTTTTTAGCTTTTGGTACATTTCTAGTATGAGTTTCAGCAAAGCACTGAATCTTTCTCTGTCTCAGTTCCCAAACTGTAAAGTAGGGATAATGGTGCTTTCTACCAGTTGTCTTGGCCTGTCATGTCAGTTTGGATGGTGAGAGTTTTAAAAAGAACTCCAGGCTCAGTTCCATAAAATCAATAGGCATAAATCAGGTTAGGTGCATAAATACTCTGAGAGAGAGCTGAGTATCTAAAATATTTTCAAGAATATAGGCTTTCATGATTTTTTCTTTTCCAAATATGATTTAAGTCTTCCAGACTGAGGAATCTATCTCCATCAGTGAGTGAAGCTATTCTATTCATCATCGCATATTGGCTGCTAATCAAAAAAAGGACTACAAAGGGTTTTAGGACAAGACTTATTTGAGATGAACTTAGGAAAAAAATGTATTAGAAACCCCGATACAGGCTTTTCAGGTGAAATATAAAAGAATTTATAGGTGCCTCCAGGTTATGCAACACAGAAATATGAAGTGCTTGGTCCCAAGAAATTAATTTGATATCTAGCCTTACCTAGCCAACAGAAAGAATGAAGTATCTCTGCAAAGCAGCCAACAAAACCTACATGCTAAAAGTAGCCACCTGGAATTAGTCAGAAGAAATGCAGGTCAGAGGCATGTCTGAACTGCCTGTCTTCCCCAGAGCTCACATACCTCCATGAAGGTTGCCTGAGGGACTTAGAAGCTGGAGACTTCCAGTTAGGTCTCATGCAGAGGGGGAAAGCAGAGCTCAGAACACACCTTTAATTTTCAGTATAATCCCAACCACCACTGTCATTCAGAAACGCACCTAATGATACTAATGCCTAAGTCATGGTTAGGGACATATGTCATCAGTGTCGGCATAGGAACTCATCATGGGAAGACAGACTCATGCAATGCCCGCAGTATAGTTGAATGTATAGCCTGGATAGTATAGCAAACTGCCTCATTCTTGCTTTATTCTGTTCTTTATTTGTACTGAGTTTCACACAGCTGTAGTTCAGCCTTTCAAATGGTAATGAACTGTGGTGTTTTGAGACTCCTTAAATTGCCTTCCCTTAGGCCTGAGAGGAATGTTATTTATCATCGTAACTAGTAGGAATGTGAATCTTGTTCAGCACTTCAGGCTTTAGATTCCTTTGGCAGTACAAGCAAAGCCTGTGATGGACAGAATGTCATTGACAGGGGATGCTATACAGTTGTTTCCCCTTCCTGCAAGCCTCAAAATATCACAGATAGAATGTTTTTTCCATCTGTGCACAACTAGGTAAAGACTTCTCTGTCAGTCTCAAGAAATGTATCTATCAGCATACAAGAGCTACAACTAAAGTAGGATGAGGACGTTCTTCTCTCTAATCCTGCTCCATAGCACCTGATTTCAGTGTTTAAATTCCAGCTTCATCTAGCAGCATTGTAAGCACAGTTTGCAACGTTACAATTTCATAGTATTATTAATTACACGGTAGGGTTACTTTACAGTAATATATACTACTGCTCACTTCTGTGCATTCTAAAACCCTGGTAATGATTTCCATCTGCAGCCAGGCGCACAATTTTTGGGGTTGCAATATGCAGCTGTTGAAGACTGCATAACAGCTGTGTTAAAAAGGAGAAATTCAACTGTAATGTCAGAATGTTGTAACTTTGTTGGAATTAAATCAAAACCTTCAAAAAGGAGGCATATGATTTTTAATTATCAGTTACTCTACCCTTGTTTTTGCATGATGTTCTGGCAAATTAGTGTCCACAGTATCCCTTATAAAAGAGTGTATTCAGTCCAAAAAGTGAGGCATTCCCTACAGCATATCTATTAATACTAGTTAACCTTTTATGAAAAGATTTTCAAGTCAGATATAGGGATGGTACACTTTTTATATAATTATGACAAAGTGGGCATTATTTTTTTTCTATTAAAGCAAGTATTTTTTAAAACAAGAGATCTCTTCAGAAGCCTTATAGACAGTATCTCAACCAAAAATACCAAATACCAAGCAACCATGGAAACACAGGCACCAGAACAAATGGAATATGGTTAATATGCCTGGAGCCTCCTGGCCACTGCACTGCTGCCGCTGACGTTCCTTCAGAAAGCAATACAAATATCAGAATGATGCTTTTCTTAGATGCTTTTAAGGACATATTTATGATCAAATAACCAGAGGTTCTCATAATTCTTTAATAGAAAATATTTTGAAAGCATTAAATTCTGAATGCAAAATAGGATATCCAGCTATCTCATGCTTGTGCACAGTTTTCTAACTGTTAATAATTCAAGGTATTTAAATTGAATTGAAACAGCAGCCGTGGAAGCACATATTAGATCATAAAGCCGAGTCCCCAGCTATCACAAACAGACATGACATATATATTTCATAATAGATCAGACTCCCTGAGAAAACTAAATGGGATTTTTGCTTCTGGAAGACTATTCCAGAAACTCATTGCTGTGGTAATTTTTTTTTTTCTGATTTTTGGAGCTAATTATAGCCATTTAGTCATGTTTCAATGTTTCGTAGAGTTTATACATTCTTATTTATCCTCTTTTGATGCTAATCCCTTGGTATGTCTATAGAAGACAATCATATCTTTGTATGGAGTAGGAAGCCAATTCTTTAAATCTCCATCATGAGACAGCCTCCGTGTTCCCTGCTCATATTAGCAGTTTTCTAAATCTGTTCTAAGTATGTTAACCTGTTTGCTTGTTTTCCTGCATATAGATGACTACAATTGTACATAGAGTTTTTATGTCCCAGATGTTCAGTATGTGGCAGTAGTAAGTCCATAACTCTCCCTTGTATCTCTCCTGTTCTTTTTCACAGCCACATCATAGAAGTGGTTCATGATCATCTCATTTTTAAACAACAAATGATCCCAAGAAAAAATACTTGCTTATAAATGCATTAATTTCATCTTATTTCTATTAATTTGGTTCCTTGGGTCTTCAGTTTCCAAAATTACCCTGTTTTTCTTGTAGAATGCTCTACTTCAGCTCTTTTTTGATGGCACCTCTCTATCTTTCTTCACACAGAAAAGATATGTCTCTAAAAGGAAAAAAAATCAGGTATCTGTTCCCTATAGGGAAGCATAGAATGAGTCTCACTTTGAAAGTGCTGTATTTTGCAAATGTTCAAATGTTTTTTATAATGATGAAATATTGTGTTATCATATGTACTTAAGATGGTTACTGTTTATAGTTCAATATTTCACCCTTGTTTGAGAAAAATGTGCCTTTTCCTTGCATGAGCTCAGTGGTCTGTGCTCTGCATTATATAACAAGAAGTTTCCAGCTTGTTTCTGAAGTTAAACACTAACAATTGAGCCTGCAGTTTGTTTACAGACATAAAATTTGCATGTGCTTACAGAAAACTGGAGTTTATTTTTAAGTGGTCTGCTCTACACTGACTGTTTATGTACAGATTGCTCTAAGGGAGTTTAAAACTAACACAGATGCAGTTCTGCAGTGTAGCTCAGTTGCATGCATGAAGTGTGCCTGGATATTCAGCAGTAGCCTATCGAAACATAGCCAACTGTGTTTCTTTAGCACTTTGTCCTCAGTAAGCACATTCTAGTATCAGTTAAATTAATTGATACTTCATTTGGCGTTGTGCTTGAGAAACATTTATGTGCTGATGGGTTGTAGTTTCTTGATACAGAAAATGAATTGCATAATGAAAATTGAGTCATCTGATAAACCACAAAGAATTTTTCCTCTGCAAAGAGACAGCTTGTTCTCATGCTGTACTTCACTGAATGTGTTTCAAGCACAGAATACCTGTCAGATATGCTTGGTAGGAGTGGAAAACTGAGGTAAGGAGTTTCCTTTTTAGATAATAAATTGTTATTCTTTAGTTTCAAAGAGTAAGGCTGGCTACCGAGAATCTAATAGCGGACTCCAGTCACCATCTCCAAGCAGGAAGTTTGTTAGGACAAGCAGGAGATTTGCTTCAAGTTGTTCTGCCTTTTCTTCAGGCTGAGCAGATTTAAGAGCAGCAGGGGCTCCCGATCACCCTGAGCTGTAACCTGAATGCTGAGGACACCTAGTGGTGTCAGCCCACTGCAGGCACCGGTCTCCACAGCTGGTGGCCTTCCACTGCGCAACACTCTATTTCAGCCGAGTTCTGAAACATTGCCTCAGGCCTTTACAGGCCGAAGAAAGAGGGATAATTGCATCTCATCTGGCATTTTCACCTGATAAATTAACTGTGAAGTTACGCTACTTTTTCCTTGGTTTCTTTTCTCTGTTCTTGGCATTTCCACTTTTCTGCAAAATTAAATGCAGTAAAAACAATGAGTTGAACACACAGAACGAGTAGCATTCTTCAGCTCGGGTGATCTGAATTCAACATTGCCAGTCCCAAATATTCAGAAGTCATGAGATTGGCTCAAAAAATCCCAAACATCTACATAAATGGTGGATATTTTCTATTTACCTTCTGTTTTCAGGACCTTCAGAGTTCAAAAATGTTGAGCTCTTCTTCATATCAACAGGGATAAAAGTATATTTTTTATTATTAAGAGGCTGTTTTCTCAGGTAAATTAATGAGTCGGATGTTAGAGCTTGAAGAAGAGCAACCCGTGTCCCAAGATGCCAAATTAATATGCAAGATTAGTTAATGCTGTGAAATCCTAATCCCAGCACTGCTAACCATTCAAAGACCTTCAGGAAGGTCTACTTACTACTCTCCAATTCAGGTTTTCTTGTTCTGAAGCGGAAATGTTACTCATGCCACACCTCTTTGAGAAATAACAAGAATCAATTAGCTGCAATTCAAAAAAGGACTTTGATCAAGCCAAAGGATACATATTACATGTTATATTGTTAATGACTATTGCATGATGGCATATTTTTCAGTGAGCCCTTGATCTAATACTCCCCCTGGGGATAAGTGGACATCATGAAGCAGAAATTGATATCATCAATTCAAATTATATTGTTACTTCCTCTGACTACAGTGGGTCTAACTGGTAAGTACAAAACTTCCTGAAACACTTCTTTTCCTTAAAACACTTCCTTTAGAAAAGTCTGAGGCTTTACCTGATCTATCCTGACCATCACTGGAAGCTGTACATATTTAAATTGCATTCTTTTAAAGTTTTGTATGGAGATTTTGAAAATGGCTTGAGTCCTCTTTTCTTTTTATAGTATTAATTTAATGATAATGTGGTGCTGATGATGAAAGGCATTCACTCCGTCCCTGCACTCACTCCATCCTTGTCACCTTCTTGGGAATTAGCATCATATGAATAGTAACACAATTAGAGATATGGTATGGAACTTTAATGAAGTAAAGGTAAGCTTAGGTTGAAAAGCCACATGCTCTTCATGTCAAAAAGTGTGTAAATTTATGGTCTATTTTCTTGTTGGAAGTTAATGACAAGTAATCTTAACAGGAAGTATTCTAAAATGTACCAGGATTATTATGGAATATTCAAATAATTAATGGATACATTTAGGTTGCCAGTACACAAAATATTCCATTCATCCCACCGATTCCTTCTTTTTCGAATTTGTCTTATCTATAATTTACCCCAAATACGTAATAATTTTACAGTTGTGCAAATAATGGAATTTTGCTTCTAATGCAAAGTTGAAGGTGAAATTTAATTCTAAGATGACCTGAAGATAAAGATTTGGGTATTTTAGGAAAAAACAATGCCGTGCATTTGATTCCATGCTTTTTAATTTATTTTGGAGATTACTGAACACTTTTGAAGTTTATGTAAAAATGACATTTTTAGTTTTAAAAAGAGAAGTAAAAAAAAAAAAATTAGCATCTGTTTCAGAATTTGAGATAAAATATATTTAGTTTTCTGAAAGTTTTGACCCTTTTCCCAGGCAGATTTATTTACCAAATTCAGTCCATAGTTTCAAATAATTTTATTTTCCTCAAGTATTTTGTGTTGAATTTGCTATTCAGCAACAACTACAACAACAACAAAAATTGTCCAACCCTAATATAACTAGCTGGATTTCTGCACTTCCCTAGGTCAATCATACCCTGGAAAACCTAAGATAATAAGATGTCGTTCTCTAGAAAAGGAAACCTTTTCTTGTTGGTGGAAGCCTGGTTCAGATGGAGGACTTCCTACCAATTACACCCTGTTCTACAGCAAGGACAGGTAAAAAGCGGTGAATAAGTAAGTTATCAAGTCATGATTATGACAGAATGAGGGAATGATAAACGTTAATATGTGAAAGCCATTTTTATGAATCTGTTAAACTCCAGAAAGCCAAGAAGGGCCATACAGATGAATGGCTTTCCCTTGGTGGAAAAAAACATGACTATGACCAGTACCAAACCTTCAGCCTGTCCCTACTGAAACTCATCTGAGCTAATTTCCCTGGCCTAAACACATACTGGGAAAGACGTAATTTGTCCCTTTTATCAGGAGGCACACAGCTTTTATCTGAACTGCATGCTTCTCTGAGGAGGGGAGCATTGGGGCACCACGAGGGCCAGGGGCCACCTGGGGGTTGCAGGGGCTTCCCCGGGGCAGGCGAAGCAAGGCCACCAGACAGGGCCCGTCCCACCCCCCTGACAGGGAGCAGGGTAGGCCAGGGGCAACCCCAGCCCCAGGCATAGGGCACCACCCTGGGGACAAGGACAGGCCAAGGCCGGGATGGGCCGGGCTGTCAGCCTGTGGGTCAAGGCCGGCTTGGTGGGGCCCATGGCAGGGCTGTGGGGAGCTGGAGACTGGCCCTGCTGTGGCAGGCTGAAATGGGGTCTTGGCCATAGGCAGGGTTGGGCGAGGCCCTGGGGGAGGCTGGGCAGTGACAGTAAGGGCTGGTGGTGCCCTCAGAGCCCGTCACGAAGCTTTTTCCATTACTATACACAGCAAACCCACATCTGGAGGAAATCTATTTGAGAGACTTTACTTTCCCTTCTGGATTCGTAGCCAACCTGGTGGTTCACAAAATGGAATAAATCAGGTGTGGGTATAGCATCTCAAAACTTACTGTTTTGGTAAATCTGTGACTCCCTCATACTGTTTATAAATAAAATGTGTATATGTTTATCTACTTTGCTTAACCTGTGCTTCTTTGTATAAATACCCTTTCTTCCAAAAAAAAAAAAAAAAAAAAAAGAGGTCTCAGAACATGTCCAAGTAAGCATGGAGGTTCAGAGATTGAATTTCTTTGAATAAATCCAGTGAGGTTCAGAATAGATAAGGTAAAGCCTCAGACTTCCCTGCTTAAATTAAACCAACTCCAGGTAATTTGTATTAATTGGTCAGGAAAGATGCAGCTTTTAATGAAGTTACTGCAATCAACAATGATCTGAGGGAGATATAGTGAGCATATCTGTAGAGCCTTTATTTTATGAAAGTCCAGATATTTCAATCTTGATCAGAATAGAACTTTTTATGAGCCTTTTAAGTCATACCTATCACAGCCCAGAACAGTCCAGCCTGGAGGTGGATATAGATGCTTATCAGTTTAATTAAATCTGCTGAAAACCAGGTATTGCCAGGCACTCCAGATCTGGGCCATAGTTACCTTTCTTAGCTTATTGTCTCTCACGTACAGTCCCCTTACTTCCATCTTTGCTTTGTGAACCTGGACAAAACTACCTGGACACTGAAAGACCTTGATATTAGTGGTGTATAGAGCATAACAATGGGAATAAGGTGTACCCTTGAGCCATCTCAGCTGGTGTTTTGGGTTTATACAGTTCTTCACACCTAGAAAAGGCTGAGTACCTCACCCAGTTCAGCTTTAATTAAGTACAAAACAATCCCTCCTCTAAAAAAGCTCAAGACTCTTATGAAAGTAATAGGTCAGAGACATGATGACGATCACATTCCAAAGCAGATAAATGAACACATTGCTGATAATTTATTGATAATTTATTATTGATAAACAAAATAATCAATAAAACACTCCTCTACCATGGGGCCCATGAGGTTACTTTCCAGAGAAAGTATGTAAAAAAGGTGTTTAGCAACTTTACTTCTTTAGTCAAAGTGAATGTGTTTAATTTGCCTTTTAACTTGCTTTTAAACACTTCTAAAATTGCCTTGTGCTGTCTCTGGAAATTTCTCTTTCCGTTCTTTTGTCAACATATTCCTGTGTATAAAAAAGCAGATAAAAGCCTTCACACTGAACATCTGCAATAAAAATAGCATGTGATTCAATGAAGCATTTATGGTAAGAACATTTGACACTCACTGAAATGTTTCCCAGAGGTGGAATTATATATGGGCTTAAAGTTAAACATTTTAAACTTCTTTGCTGAACCTAGGCCATTACTAGAAAATTATCTACCTTGATTCATTTCCTAAACTTTGAACTTTTTAAATCATTTTATTTCAGTGAAGAAAAAATCTATGAATGTCCAGACTACAGAACGTCTGGTCCCAATTCCTGCTACTTCAATAAAAACCACACTAATCCGTGGACAACATATAATATCACTGTAATGGCAACAAATGAGATTGGAAGTAACAGCTCGGATCCTCACTATGTGGATGTGACCTCAATAGGTAAAAAAGGAAGAATGAAATGGAAAAAAAATAGTTGGAGTTCTATCTGTTTTTTAATTCCAGAACAAGTAGTGGTGAAAGATTTCTTTCCTTGTGATATGAAGCTTGCTATGGAGGAATGTTTATCTACAGATGATCTAAAATATGTACCTGTAGTTTATGTGGAAACTGCATTTTACTTACAAATTAACTAACTTCATATTCTATTATCGTTTTGATCTTGGCTGACAAATTGGCTCCATTTTCTAGTAAACTCCAGTATTTCAAGTAGACTCAGTTGAGTCTAGACAGTTTTGCAGGTTCCTAGCACTGTGGACTATAAAACTTTCAAAATAGGTTAAACTACCTGAAATGTTCCAGACTAAATTTTCCAAATATAAACATCTTTCTGGCTGCTGGCACTGCAGTCTTGGGAGGGTAAAAATAACTGCCTAAGCACTCCAAAATTTTTTCCAGTATTTCATTTTTTTTTTCATATTTTTCCAGTATTTAACTCCATTTTGTTTTCCGCATACACATTCTACAACGTACTCAGTCTTTTTACCAATGAAATATCTGACACTTTCATTTTGCAAGAGTAGCCTAATGAAGTTATGATTTGTGTTTCCTTAGCCTGACAAATTCAGAATTGAAGTCTAAGATTTGCTGATACTGTGGTAAATCAGTATCCAGTTAAACATTATTAGGGAGAAAGAGGAAAAAAAGGCAATTGTACTATACCCTCAGAGAGGGGCAGAATGATCTGAAATTAATGTAGTGAAATACAAAACAAATCACAGAAAGATAACAGAATGATTGAGGTTGGAAGGGACCTCTGGAGGTCATCTGGTCCAACCTCCCTGCTCAAGCAGGGACACCTAAGGCAGATTTCCCAAGACCATATCCAGGCAGATTTTGAAGATCTCTAAGGAGGGAGAACACCACAACCTCTCTGGGTAATCTGTCCCAGTGCTCCATCACCCACACAGTAAAGAAGTGCTTCCTGATGTTCAGACAAAACCTCTTGGGTTCCAGTTTGGGCCCATTGCATCTCATCCTAGCACTGGGCACCAGTGAAAAAAACGTGGCTCCATCCTCATTGCACCCTTCCTTTAGGTATTTATACACATTGATAAGATTCCCCACCCCCTCTACCCTCCACATCCTTTTTTTCTCCAGGCTGAACAGTTGCAGCTCTCTCAGCCTCTCCTCACAGGAGAGGTGCTCCAGTCCCTTGGTCATCTTGGTGGCTCTCCATTGGACTCTTTCCAGTATGTCCATGTCTCTCTTGTACTGGGGGGAGGCAGGGGCAGAAGTAGACACAGTACTCAAGGTGCAGCTGCACCACTCCTGAGCAGAGGGGAAGGATCACCTCTCTTGACCTGCTGGCAGTACTTGGCCTAATGCAGCTGAGAATACCATGAGCCTTCTTAGCAGCAAGGGCATGTTGCTGACTCACGTTCAACTTGGTGTCCACCAGGACCCCCAGGTCCTTTTCTGCCAAGCTGCTTTCCAGCTGGGTGGCCCCCAGCACGCACTGGTGCCTGGGGTTGTTCCTCCCCGGGTGCAGGGCTCTGCACTTCTCCTTGTAGAACTCCATGAGATTCTTGTCAGCCCACCTCTCCAGCCTGTCGAGGTCCCTCTGGATGGCTGTGAGGTCCTCTGCTGAGTCAGCCACTCCCCCCAGTTCTGTGTCATCTGCAGATTTACTGAGGGTGCACTCTACCCCATCGTCCAGATTGTTAATGAAGATGTTAAACAGAACTGGGCCCAGTATTGACCCCTGGGATACTCCACTCATTACTGGCCTCCAACTAGACTTTGCACCATTGACCACTACCCTCTAGGCCCAGCCGTTCAGCCCATACAACAACAGCTTCTCTATGAGGAACTTATGGGGGACAGTGTCAGAGGCCTTACTGAAGTCCAGGAAGACAATACCCACTGCTCTCCCCTCATCCATCAGGCTGGTGATTTCATTATAGAAGCTCATCATGTTGGTGAAGTGTGACTTTGCCTTTGTAGTGAAGTGATTCATGCTAACTACCTCTGATGATTTTCTTCTCCTTCATGTGCCTGGAAATGGTTTCCAGAATTAGCTGTTCCATCACCTTCCCAGGGATTGAGGCAAGGCTGACAGACCTGTAGTTGCCCAGGTCCTTCTTCTTTCCCTTCCTGAAGATAGGAGTGACACTTTCCTCCAGTCTTCGGGCACTTCTCTTAGTTGCCATGATTGACCAAAGATTATAGAGAGTGGCCTTGCAGTCACATTTACCACTTTCCTCAGCACTTGTGGGTACATCCCATCAAGGCCATGGACTTACAAATGTCCAGTTTGCTCAGGTATTCCCTAACATGATCTTCTTCCACCAAGGGTTCATCTTCCTTGCTCCAGCCTTTCAGCCTGCCCTCTGGGACCTGGGATACCAGAAAGACCAGCATTCAGGAAAAGACTGAAGCAAAGAAGACGTTCAGTACCTCAGCCTTTTCATTGTCCTGTGTGACCAGGTCTGCCATTTCATTCAGCAGAAGGCCCATATTTTCTCTAGTCTTCCTTTTGTCACTGATGTATTGGTAGAAGCCAAGGCATGTTGTCTTTGACATCCCTGGCTAGATTCAATTCCATTTGGGCTTTAGCTTTCCTAACTCCATCACTGGATGCTCTGACAATTTCTCAGTATTCCTCCCAGGTTACTCATCCTTGCTTACACCCTCTGTAGGTGTCCTTTTTCTGCTTGAGTTTGGCCAGGAGCTCCTAGTTCATTCATGCAGGCCTCCTGGCATTTTTGCCCAACTTCCTCATGTTGAGATGCATCACTCTTTAGCTTGGAGGAAGTGATCCTTGAATATTAACGAGCTTTCTTGTGCCCCTCTTCACTCCGGGGCTTTGTCCCACAGGACTCCACCAAGTAGATGCTTGAAAAGTTCCATGCATTCCAGCTGGTCATTGACATAGAGGGCAACACCCCCTCCTCATCTCCCCAGCCTGTCCTTCCTAAAGAGCCTGTATCCTTCCATTGCAACACTCCAGTCATGGAAGCCATCCCATCATGTCTCCGTGATCTCAGTGAGAACATAGCCATGCAACCATACACATCCCTCTAACTCATCTTTGTTCCCCATACTGCATGTGTTAATGTACAGGCGCTTAAGAGGGGCACCCCAGCGTGCCGTGTTCTAGAAAGTGTTTGGGGGTTTTCTCCATAATGCTGCCTCATAGGCATTTCCTTGCTAACCTGCAAGCACTGGACCCTGCTTAATCCCCATTTTACTGATTTTGTGATCCCTCCCTATCACATCACCCCATACCCTTTGTTCAGCAGCCCTGTCCGTCATTCCTTCACAGGGCTGCTGTTTAAAGGAGGTACCTTTTCCAAGAGAAAATTAAATCATTAATGGCAAACTTTTCATTTATACAGCTCAGCCAAGTTCTCCTGTGAATCTCACTCTAGAAACAAAAACATCTGCTAGTATAATATACCTCTGGGCAAAATGGTCTCCACCTCCGTTAGCTGATGCCAGCTCTAATTCACATGTATATCGCTATGAGCTACGACTAAAACCTGAAGAAAAGGAAGAGTGGGAGGTAAGGGAAAAATATATTTGTTGCATAAATGCTTTTCAGTGAGTTCTCTTGTCAGAATTTAACTGGTACTATAAAAATTTTAGTTTCTATAAGAATAGCAAAATTACTGTAACCAAATATGATTAAAGAAAGAGAAGCACTGTCACAGCTTGCAGAGACAGTGAAATTCATGGTATTTGCATAACTGTCCTCAATATGTCATATACTAAACTGTAAAATAAATAAATCTATTTAGCCCACTGATTTAATTGTTTTAATTGATTTAATATTTAATTGTAATTTTCATCAACGTGTCTGTTGCTATCACAGTAAGACTGCTCAGTTCACATAGTTTAAGCTAAATCATGATCAACGCAGTTTAATGATTCATTAAAATATAATTAATGAGTAGTTAACTATGCAGTCAAAAATCAGTATCAGCAATACAACAGATAAATCACAATACTTGGCACTTAATAGACCTACAAATTTCTAAACATATATCTATAATCCCAGAAATATGCTATATGCAGGAATTCCCCTCTCACTGGAAGTGTGGGTTACAAGCACATCCCACCCCTCCGGGAGTGTAAATTCTTTTTTTGTACCCGCTTCTGCAAGGGAACATGGATGCTTTAATTTGGCATAAACCCACCCTCCTTCCTACGGTACACTAAACCACACACCAGTGAGAAAACACCCCACAAGGTCACAGGCATACACCCAGGTTTAGGTCCCTGCCTGCTGCAGCCCACACTGTCTGGCGCAGAGCTACCCACAGCATCAGAGAGAGAGGCTGCTCTGTCTGTCTTAGGCAGAACTCATGATACTAGCAGAGCAGCTTCTGATAGCATCAAACTGAATTTCAACTACTGTTGTTTCCAGTCTCCCCTCGCCAAATATTCATGCTTCTTTAATGCTGTTTTTTCAAGCTGACTGTTTCAAATGTCCCTCAGTAATTCCCTAGTTACTGTTTAATTAGGCTGAAAGTCATCCTCCTCCTCAACATGATTAGTTAGAGCAAACCTCCTCTCTCTGAAAGTTTGGGGTATTCTACTCAGACTATTTACACTGAAGTTCCCAGCTGTTGCCATTTTGCTAGGAGTGGGTCACAGTACTCCCACAGCTGAGATACCAGGATAAAATATCATTCTTAAAGTTATATTCAGATGGCCTCAATGCTACCTAAATTGCTGGTGCCTTACAGATGGAGAAAGCTATGTACCTTGAAAGACTTCTGAAGAGAGATTCAAAAGGCCTAGGTAAGGCACTTAATAGTAAGCCCTAAAACTAGCCACTAAGAAGCATTAAACAGAGGTATTATCTGAGTCAAACTACCTATAGTGTTCCTTGCAGTGTGGATCTGATGAAGTACTTATTAGAAAGTCTACAATTCTTGAGCATCAAAATCTCAGTAGAACTGAAGTGAGTTTTTCTGTTCATTCAGTTGCTACCTTTACTTCTTTGTAATTAACATCTTAAAAAATATCTGATTGAAACCCTTATCTTTCAAAAGCCAGTGACACAAGCATACTCCTTGATGGCTTATTTGTTAAAATGACCCAACTCTTTATTATTTTTCCAGACAATATCTGTTGGAATGCAGACTCAGTACAAAGTGAGTAGGTTAAATGCTGGGGTGAGTTATGTTGTTCAGGTCCGTTGCATATTAGACCCTGGAGAATGGAGCGAATGGAGCTCTGAAAGATGCATTCAGATTCCCAATGGTGAGTGGATGATTGTTGTTCTGTTAATTGTGTTTAAATTCTAGCCAGTTCAGTGTTGTGAAAGTTGCCTAAACAGCAGCCCTGAAAACCTGGTCCTCACACAGATGCTTCATAGTGCTGTAGGAACAACTTAGAGCATCTTATCATATTTTGTATGATAATATGTTTAGTCTTGCTGATCCACTTAGTCCTTGGCCGCTGCCAAGGCTGTGACAAACAGGCTGGGATTTACTAGGAAGCCACTTTAGATACAGCTGTGCTTACATGATTTTTGGTCCTGTCCTGCCATTTAAAAATCATGTTGATTTCACCCGTAACTAAAGATACCAGGTAATGGTACTTGTGTAAAAGTCACTCATTTGTTCATTAGCAACTGGACTGAAATAATTGCCTTGTCTAACAGAGCATAACACTGCAGCTGCTGTCACATGGGAATAATTATCTGTGTTCTGTTGGGACATTAAATATGTATGACTTCATATCTTGTTGTTAGACACTTTAGCTGGGTTGTCTCAAATCTTCTTCTATTACTAACTGTATTATTTGTTATTTGACATGGAGATTGCTAAAGTACTGTTAATAGAAAAATATTTCTTAAATGTCCCATTTTCAGATCTGCCTGAGGCAATTATAAATTTGGAAAATCAATGGCCCTACTCTAAATAGTAGAAAATATATATTATTAATATAATAAGACCGTATTTTGCCACAAATACATAACTGCAAAGGTTTCAAGCACATCAGGGTTTTAACTACCATCAGACTATTCAAAATTTAGGCTTCTTCTTCAGCCCAATTCTAAATGCTTTGCTTGAGTCTATAATAATCATCAGGAATCCAGATAACTATAAATTGCTTGGCAGTAATCAGGCAAATAGACTGAGTACTGGGCATAATGTCACTGTAGGAGGAAATACGAAAACTGCTTCTTTGTAACTTTTGAGTCAGCTCAGCATAGGCACTTCAGAAGAGAATTACTGGCAAGGACATAAATGCATGGGCAAATATGTTCTTGCTTTTTTTT
>VXAA01003747.1:478715-498713 GCA_013399115.1 Anseranas semipalmata | reverse complement strand
GGGGGGACGACAAAGCATAGTGATGACAAAGTGGTATGCCAGTATCAAGAAAATTCCTGGAAATCAGAGGAGGGAGAGAAAACCTGGTTTGTGAAGAAAACAGAAAAAATGTGTGCTATATTGACAGAGGAAAACAAATGTAGCAGAAGGTAACCCACCCTATAGAATAATGAATTTAAATATGGCTTCAAAACTTGGTGTGAAGTAAATTATCCCATTTAAAGCAGACCAGACCTAAAGAATTAGAACTACTAATTGAGTCTGAAATCCTTCTCTAATGAAACTGTCTAGTCTGCTGACACAGAACACAGCTTTTGAGCTTCCTAACTTCAGTATCCTTGTGTTTGGAACTTTAAGAACAAAGTACTATTTTATGCTAGTTAGTGCTTTGATGGTTTTCCTTATGAATTCACTGTCAAGGAAATTGAAATGCATTTCCAAAGATCTGCTTGTGGAAAGTATTTGGGAATGTTCACGGATCCTATGTCTTCAGTGAGCACATGAGAGCTGCTATAACTGCTGTGAGATAAATGCATGGATTAAGATCCCCTTTTACCTCCTCTGAAAAACCTGACTCCAAATCAAGCCTATATACGATGCTCTGTGTGCACATAGTTCACCAGCAGCATACTGGTTACTCTCCATTTCTCATGTGAGGTATGAGATGGAAGACCCCAGTCATAGTCTTCTAGTTATTAACAAAACAAAACAAAAAAAAATAGCTGTGAGTTCAGTATGATGAGTTCAGTATGACCTATGTGAAATAGAAGCACTTAAACTTTAGTAACTAGGTCCTTAAATTCTCCTGGAAGGTTGATAAGTGTGGAACAGTGTACAGTTGTCCTAAAAAGGCAGGCAATGGCTTTTGGGTCAATCCTAAAAATGAGTGTGATCTCCGGTGTAGTAATTCTCACTTAGCAGCAAAGTACATCTTAATGTTACTAAATCATATTAGAGTGATGGCACTGAACAACACCATAGGAACATGAGGGATTAGGGGAGCAGGTACAGAACTGCTCTCCACAAATGTGCCAAGTGCAGTGCTTTTGGAGAACTTAGCTTCCTGCTGAGTGAGGGATGCTAAACTTCATCCTTTTCCACTTAAAATAATACACTTTGGGGAGAATACGAAGCATAGATATACATGTTTCTGGATCTGATTTGCAGTCTTGTTGGCCTGGTTATTTGCATAGAAGGACAATTCTCCATAAATCCTTAGGGAAGATGTCTTCTGGAGAAAGTAAGTTGCAGCTTTTTTGAAAACCTGAAGCAAAATACATCACATTCAAAGGAGAATCTGTAGGAAGAGCTTTTCTAATGGCAGATTGTGGAAGCTGTGAGGAAAGAACAAGGTATTTCAAGGTGTTTTCTCACAGCGTGCTGATAGGGGAAGTAAATTATTAAAGTTAAACTAGTAAATTATTAAATGCTTCTTGCAAATGGCATCTCAAAAAACTTAGTTTTACTGGGTCTAAAAATGAAATTGGGTGGCTCTTATTCATGTGCTGGCCAATGACACTAAACTGGAACTGCTGTGCAGGATTCAATGCTGCATGTCAGGCTGTGGCCTCCGAACACCCGGTTTGTGCACAGAGTGCCTACACGCATTCCTCCAGGACTTTTAAAAAGGGTGTGAGACCAGTTCGGAATGGCCATGGTAGCTGCTTCCTCTACACTTCCAATTCTGTTGCTATTCAATTTTGTGGGTGCCCGAACAGTACTGCTGTGCAGACCTTCCAAACATTGCAGTGCACTGAATTTCTCCTGAGCTTATGGCTCATTTGGGATTCCAATGCCTAGTATGGGAAGATTGCTTATGAAGTAGGCAGCCTGTACTCAGATAAGTGTTTGTTTTTTTGAGACTGTTTCTGTCTGAGGGCTTCTGCCTTCCACACGCAGGCGGTAAGGAGGTCATCTCATGCTGTTCCCTGAGGGGGTGCGTGGGCAGCTCCTTAGGTAAGTGGATTTTGCAGGCCAGAAGTACTTCCTGATGTGCAGCCCACACTTGCATTATTCTAATGTGATGCTGTCATTTCTATTCATACCCTCTCTACTATGTTAATTCTAACATTTTGTGTGTGTGTGTGTGTGTTTTGCAGTGTATAGATACTTTCAGGCTATTTTTGCCAATGCTCCTGTCTTTCATCTTAGCTCAGTGAGACTGTGAATGAGGTTGTCATAATTTGATTCTGCCTGTATCCTTGCCTAATTGTACTATTTTTCTCTGCAGAATTGGTGAATTAGATATTTGGATAATCTGAGCAGGCTTTGATAAAATAGAGCAGCAATATTTGAAGGAATAGTATATGATGTGTGTTCTGGCTGATTTTAGGTGATGTGGGCTGCTTCCTACCCCTGTACCTCCCTACGCCCCAGCTTCCTTTGCTAGGGGTTCCTCTGCAGCTTCCTAACAGCATTTCTTTGAGATACTGAACTTCGCAGCTGTTGTAGCTTACTGGGTTACAGACAGTGGAAGAAATGTCGGTTTGCACTAACTAGAAATCTGGGTGAGAATTTACCTTTTTATGGTCATTACCATGGTATTGAGATTAACGACAGAAGTAAGAATAAGGGGTGTTTCTTTGTTCCCATCTGGTAAACTGTTGTTTGCCCTTAGCAAAACTGAGCACGGATAATGATTGCTATTTTACAAATGTATGTGTCAATGTTAGTTTACAATCATCTCTTAATAGGTTGCTCAAATTTAGGTAAAAAAAATTATTGCATAAAATATCACGATACAAGCATTTTTTTAATCTTGGGTTCCTGATCAACCTATATATCAACTTGTTTGTTTTTAATTGTTATTTGTATGGTTACTATAAGGGAAAATATCGCTGCAAAGTGGCTGAAATATTTCAACAGGGTTAATGCTGTAAAATAGAACACCTTTCACAATAGAATCTTAAAACCCACTTCTTATGTTCTTCAAATAGCAAGTTCTATAAATGTATTTCTTTGTTTACCCAACTGTATAATTCTGGATGGCTATCACCCCTCCTGATCCTAAAATACCCAGCATTTCAGTGTCTCAGTGACTTGTGCTCCCTCTGCTGGGTTCTTTGTAATAGTTCAGTGTTCAATAGTTACCCAGCATTTCAGTAAAGTGTACGTGTGTGTGTGTGTGTGTGTATATATATATATATATGTATTTAGTGTAGAACCTACTTTTGAATGGCAGCATCTGTATTACTTCTGCATCTCTTCAAAGCATTAGAAAGACTTACAAATGTGACTGAAGATTTCTCATAAGTTGTTTTTCTTCTACTGTCTTAAAGCGCAGAGGTAAACTTTTTAAAAATGGTATTAATATTATTATATACACAGAAATTAGTCTGCTCTAAGGCATCTGTGTAGAATGAGTCTCACTGCTGTGCTAGGTAAGAAAAATACTGCTACTGAGTAGCTCTCTATAGCAATTAATTGAAGCCTAAGATACATTATTTGTATGCCAATAAGATTTCTAGCCAGGCTTCCCTGACAAACGTGAATAGACACAAAGGCATACATGCAATACATCTTTTACTGCACTACAGTAATTCAGATTTCCTAGGTAAAGAGCACTTCATTCTGAATAATCAGACAGATGCAGCAGAGAAGGGAAGGTGGGGAAACCATACTCCTGTCCTTTTCCAAAAACTTAAGATACACCTTGGAGTTAAGGATTGTTGGGGTTTCTCCATCTTTGCTGGATTTCTATTAGCTGAAAATAACTGCAAGTTGTGTGGACCACTCATGGTTAGGAGCTTTAATTGCAAGTTTCACTAACAAGCTGAGCTTACCAAGCAGTAAGCTGTGGGAACTGGTTGTGCCCATCTCTGCGAACTGATTTCTGCTAGAAGAAGATTTTAACTGACAAGGAAGTTGTACTGCCAAATGGTACTTGATAATCATGCTAGAAGGGACAGGCTCGCTCTGAGCTGTGGAGGGTACTGGCCTGGAAGACCTATTTAAGAACTTTAGGCTAATGAAGATCCTCCCCTACCTTACAGGATGTGAACTACCATCTAGTGTGCATAGTTGCATGAGTATTTTCAAGAAAGAGAACTTGCTCACTTAATGCTTTTTCTCTAGCCACTTTTACTGGTTTTATGTCCACTTGAATAACACTTCTCTCTACTGATGGTTTAGATCTGCGACTTAGTTTATATGGCTGTTTCTTTTTGCATTCTTTTTATTGGTCATATCTAAAATTTAGGTGTAAACTTGAGTAGCGTAAGGTCTACATATGTTGAAATGAGTGTTGATCAAGGTGAGATTGACCCACTTCCTGAACTCTGTATTTATATATTTGCACTAGCATTTGAAACAAGCTTTTCAAGATCATATTTGGAGTCTGAAATTTCATATTTTGATCTTGTCAGCCTCTGTTTAGAGGCTGTGTACTAACTGGCGTTAGCACAGCTTCTGCTGTGCTATTTTTTTTGGGTGGATGAAGTTTTACAGCACTTCTAACAAGCATTAACTACTTCTAAAGTAATGCTGCATGGTAAATGAATCCCTATCCAACCTTCCTGGCTGTGAGTGTTGAACCGGTATGCACCAAGCTGTGTATTCAAATAAGGTTGAAATACTGGCAAACAAACTGAGCTGTTTTTAATATCCTTTCTGTATACCGAGAGTGATGCTAAAACCACTATTTGCATCACCCTCTGTTAATTTCTCCCACCTCTAATTTGCAAGCAGATTGAGTCCTGTAAAACAGATCTTTCATTTTACTGTGCTCAGACCTCTGTTACCTTATGATCAAATTCCATCTCCTGGGAGAACTTTAGTTTTCACCTGTGTTTTTCCATTGTGGAGTTGTGAACTGATAGATTGAAACAGCGATGGAGCATTTTTTCCTGTACTGTTCCAGTGTGCCTCCAAGGGGAATGACTGCTAAAGGAGGAGCCTGGGGGGTACAGGCTGAAGTGCTCTGTGTACAGTTGTGTGTGTTATGGAGTGCTGTAGGGATCATTGTAGGTTCCAGGATGTGTGGAAGTTGTTTCCGGACGTTAATTACAGATGACACTTAATTTTGCAGGTGGTCAGTTAGTTAAAAGTTGAATTTGAGAACTGAGCAGTGTCTACTGTTTAATCAGCTGGTCATCTGATGGGCTCACCATGCTGCCTTTCCTCAAAGGCTTCAGTGGCTGGGAAAGCAGGAGGGAGTGATCCGGGTTGGGTTCCTGCATAGTACAGAAGACTTCTTCGTTGTCTTGCCTCAGTCAACTTACTATGGAAATAGCTCTTAAAACTCAGAGTGACGAAAATCTCATCAACCTTCAGTGAACACTGTAAGGATCCCTGTATAAAACACTGAGTTGTTTAAGAACTTGGCTTCTGCTACAGTGAAAATGGGTAAGGTTACTCAGTGAGTATGATTGGTGATGCCTAGGAAGTGTTATTGTAACCGAAGAAGAATCTTTCTGAAGTTCTGACTGTATTAAATTAGGAGAGCAGTGAGTCAATTACTATTGAAATAATAAGATGTCAAGGCATACTAGAATGGTAACCTCTTTATGAAGGTGCAAAGGGAAAGTATCAGCCTGAACGTCTACAATTTTTCTGACACAGGGATCCCCAGCAGTCCCAGGTTGAGGCTGATGGGGAATCCTTGCCCACTGCCAGCTGTGACCTCCTGCTCAAGAGACTGGCGTGGGGCAGTTGGCAGTGGTAGATTGCACGCTCTTGTATTGGTAGACTTCAATATATGGTTGGAGCAGTTTACAGATAAGAAATAGGATACTATAGTAAGATGAGGTGAGCATGACCTCTGTTTGCTTTACTAATCTGTTCCCTCTATTTCAAAGGTCTACTGCAGCAATATATTTTTTTTTAATCTTCCTATAGATGCAATGGTTCTCTGCTCAAGTTTGGGGAATATACAATTTTCTGGTTTTGTCCTCTGTGTGCTATGAATGATACTGGAAATAGAGCAAAATGTTAAGGATGTGTGAGATCCTAGTCAGATGATTGTCTTCCAGTTTAGGTTCAAGCATGTAATACCACTGCAGTTTTGATCTCTTAGCTTGGCTCTATCTGAATTTAGATAATTCACAAGAATGAAGAACTTCTGACAAACTAAAAGCAAGTAAAATCATTTCTTATGAATTGTAATGTATGGTAGTATTCTTTTAATAGTTTGTTGGTAGGGTAGACATGCATAGCTTTGAACCTTAAGGGCTTCTGAGAATTTCTCGTGCCCTCGAGCCTGTTGCAGAGGTGACTGTAACATCTATTCTGGGGATGCACTCTTTGACATGAGCGTTGAGAGCTGAGTACTCTGTGTGTGCCCTATGCACAAAATATATCCTTTGAAGCAAAAGGCCTGGGTCCCAGTGCTCCAGGTCACGTACAGTTCCCATGCATGGTGTGTCCAGGGAAGGCTGCAAACAGGCATTGTTCTCCCACCCTGCAATGCAGCTGGGATGTTGTAATTGTGCTAAATTCAGAGGGACTTCTTTGTAATTCGGGTCATGATGGCTGCAGTGGAGGGATTGCAGAGAGCTGAGCTATCATTCTTCATCGTTCTTGCTACTTACCTTGCTACATTCAGTTCATCTTTCTTTTACCAATGATTTTGAAATAGAAAATGGTTCAGACTACATTCTGCTTGATAGTCTTTTGTTCCCTTGACAATTTCCTTAGTGAGGCAGCTATGTATTTCCTTGGAAAATAAATGTAAGCATTTTTGTTTAGATCTAAAATAACTCAATGCATCAGCATTTAACATTTTTGGCCTGAGTGGCGGGACCAATGGACACAATGGGCCCTCAGGTGTGAGGTATGCACTGCATTTAAGACGGGCTACCTTTATCTTTAGGTTATATGGTGGTGTCCTTTGTAGTAGATAGGGCTGCTTATGTTAAAAGTCCTCATGGTGACAGTAAAGCAAGAATTCACAGTAGGAGGAATATTCCTTTGGGTATTTACTACTAGGAGCTGTGATTAATGGCTTCTTGTTGCGGACAATAGATGTAGTCTGGCTTTTTCTAGTATTCCATCTTTTACGTATAGACCCACAGCAGAAACATTTGATTAATTTTATTTTCAAGCTGGGAGAAGTGTGTACACTTCAAAGAACATCTACTTTAATCTCCTTCGTCTGCTTAGCTTTTTGCTAGACCTAGGCAGCGCTCTAGATTATGATTCCTAAACAGTAAGTGTAACTTTACGGCTGTTAGTACAATTTACTGCGGAAACCAAACATTTTTATTAGCATTGATGTTTGTTTAAAAAGACAAAAAAAAAAAAGGCTGATCTCATCTTGTCCTCATTTGTGCACATAACTTCTATGGCACTATGCAGTTACCTCAGTTACCAGGCTCTCTTTGCAGAAAAGTAAATGGTTTTGTCTGCCCCCCATCTTTGGAGTGTTTACCTTTATGAAGTAAGTGGTTGGGAGGAGTTTCTTTCTTCATATAACATAGTCTTTTCTTGTGTTGATTTCCCCTATAAATAGGGAGATACATATGCAGAGGGTGGGACCACGGTCTAATGTAAATGAACTAGATATGTTTGAATAAGGTAAAATCTATATTCAGCTTTCAGGCTTGATTCTGTGTCAAGCTTTTAATTGAGTCCATCAGTTCCCGAGTACTTGAGGTTGGTGTGTTTTGAGAGAATGACTTTGTTTTGCAGAAAAGAAAACTAATTGTTTTCAAGTTTGACTAAGGGTGTAATAGCAGTGCCAGTACAAAGTTAATGCTATAACACAATACACTGCGTTGTGTGCATGGATTTGGAATTAGTGGCTGTGTTAATCAAGTATTTGGAGATGTAAGCACCAGTGGGGGAAATGAGGGGAGTTAGTACTACAGAATGATAATCAGAGCAGAAGAACTTATCTGTGAATGCCTTCCCAAAAGCCTGGGATGAAAAACTTCCAAGGCAACAATCTGAGCCTCTTTTGAGACTACAGCAGTAATTCAATAGCTACTTCTGGCTTGTATTTCAAAGACAACTCTAAAAGGATAGTAAAAATCTCCTATTGAGTATGCAGGGTTTTTAAATACGAGCCATAACTTATGACCTTTGGTTTAATTCTAGTGGCAGGAAACTTGGTGGGCAGTGCTAGGCTCCTGCAAAAATCCCATCCAGTGTCCCTTTAGATGGAGCACATCTCAATGTGCTTCTTCACTATTTAATCAGAGGATTATATGCAGGCAACTGTAGACTTGGTTACCTGAAAGAAGGGGAAGCAGGGGGAATTATTTTTGCTCCTGCTTTCCCCTGATTGCTGATGTGGCACCCTCTGGGTTTTGTGGTCTTTGCTGCTTAATAAAAGGAATAGTTGGACTTAAATCTGGGTTCTCTATTTACAGGCAGCGTTTAATCTCTAAAAGGCGAGTTCCGTGCTGAAATTTCTTCATAATATGCTTAAAGCTGGGGGGTTTGGTTGTGCACAAATGTTCAAGGAGTACAGTCATCTGTCTAGTATTATCTTGAATAATACATGAAATCTCATGCTAATATGGAGCAATTCATAATTATAAATTGTACTTTGCCATGAGGTGCAAAAAATGCACTCTGCATTTTTCTCCTTCAATCTATACATGCATCAGGGCAGAAATATTGCTCTTTGAGAGTTGACACAGATTGTATACATGAAGTCGGATAGCAGTCCAAATGTGTGTGAAAATATTTTCCTTAAGTTGGATTTGTTGAAGCCTGATCTGGGCAGTAAACTGTGGAGGAGACTAAATGTCAGATAAGTACCTGCAGTGCTTCAGTTGGACCTCAAACCTTAAAGGAAACCAATAATCCTTATCACATAAATGGAGAATAAATTTCATGTCATCTTTTCCACCTTTTCTACTCTTTCTCAATATAGTGGCAATTTCTTTAAGATGGAATAAATTTGCCTGTCTCAGTACTTATCACTGATCAAGTGCTGCTGATATTGGTGTTTAAAAATAGATACCAGGTTTTTATCTCAGAAGGTTTTGTGTGCTGGTTACTGCCTTTCCCACCTGCATTTCCTCAACTATCCTATGGCTTACTGCACCAATTCTGCATTTATCCAAATGTATCTGATAAGAGTAGCTCTTAACCAGGAGTCTGAGGGATCTGTCCTCTTTCTCGCCCTGTGGAGGCCAAGAAAGTATAATTTTTTTAACACATCGGGGAGTTAGGTAACTTTTTTCAGGAAATGGCTTTCTAGCACAGATCTTTACTTGTTATGTAATGTGATATCACCAGAATTTGCTGACATAAACCTTGATATTCACATCGAGTCACTCATGCAAAACATACTACTTCTTTGACCTTATTTACCTGTAAGGGTTGTGTGTTTGCAAGCATGTGCAGTATTAGAAACTTGAGTATTTTAATAAGAGTAAGGAAAACTGTGCTAGTAAAGCAGGTACCGATCTGGTTTGTTTAGCGACTGACAAGAACATAATCTGGGAGTTGTATTTTTACTCCAGAGACTGTCATTGTTCTAAGCAACTTTTTGCTATCTTAACATCTTTTAAAAGCAGGTTGTCCTGGGATTTTTTTTAAGGAATCCTCACAAATGCTTTTTATTTTTTTGTAAATGTGGCATGGCATGACTCTTAGCTGTTTCGTGAGTCATCTTGCTGTGAGTGAAGGAAATTAAACCTCTTAGACTACATGAAGGTTCCCTCTTAGATAACATCATTTAACTGAGAATTCACTTTGCTTGTGATAAGCTATGCAATGAACCTTGATATTTAAATGTCCTTACCAGCACATTTAATTAACTTTATGAAGGTATCTGATATTCACAAAGGTCACGGGACTTTTGATTTCATAGCTTGTCCAGATTTGTAATTTTGTCCATCTTCATGATTTGTGTTAGTGTATGCTTTTTGTATTCTGGCTAAATGAATACATTGTGTAGAAGAGACTGTTTAACAGCTTGCTGTTTTAATAATAATTCTTAAGTAAAACTGGTCTGATATGCTTTGTAATTTTGGGGGTGAATCTAGGATCCAGAGGCGACTGGACAATAACCACATCTAATGGGGCGGTTTTCTCCTCTGTTTCCTCTGAGTGAAGGTCATGAACTTGAGCTTAATACTAAATAATTTTTGAACGAAGCAAGCCCCAGAAGTGTACTTCTGGACTGTTGGATTTATCATTTAATTTAGAATCCAGGAAACTTTATGAAACAATTCACCCCTGTTTTGATAGATTTGGTTGACAGGCTGAGTGTGAAATGTGAAAACTAGTGTCTTTCCTTTCAAAACTCTTTTATGAAGGGAACTAAAAAGACCATTTAGAGACAAATAGCCAATTTGTACGTTGTCATGCTCCTTGGTGGCTGAAATGCCAAAGCAATGTCTCAAATCTGTGTCACCTGCTCAACAAAGCACAGGATTTTTACTTTACTCCTTGTGCTCAGCTGAATAGATGTTTCTATTGGTGGAGGATTAACTGGGTAAAACTCTCATTCAGGTAGAAATGATTGCTAGTAGTGATCTCTTAACTATTATAGATCTGCTCCTCTTCCAAATAATGGGATTCGTTCAAGAAGTCTCGTAATTATTGGTGTTCTTATATTATCTTCAGTTTAAATCCTTTATTTTAAGAAAGGGAAAGTAACAGAACAGATTCAGATATGCTGCCTGTGACTTCCTACCAACTTACCAGGTAGTGATTTTAGTGGAATTTGAATTATTTGTCAGCAATGAATTTTGTTGACTTGAGCAGGCTGCTTCTGTTTCCAAAGAGGAATGGCAGCGTAGGGCAGCTTGATCTCCGCATGTGAGTAGCTCGGACGGGTGGGTTCCTGGGGGGTGGAAGGACGTTGATCTCTAGCTACAAGTCTGACTTCTCTGAAATAGAAAACTGAGTTGTAATACGTAGTAATGCCTGGGATGCGGTGATAATAGCCAAAATAAATGGTAATGCCTTGAGGATTGTGAAGCTTGTGATGCTGTCAAAGCAGATAACTTGTTCTCTTCTCTCCTGGCTAATTTCATATTTGCTTGCTTTAATATAATGTGCAGAGGTAGTATTGCTCTCACCCTGGTACACTTGAGAAAATGCAGTGAATGAAGAATGGCTGAGCACATTAGCTGCAGCTGTGCAGTTTGAGGCCTCCTGGATGATAATTGTTCTTTGAATTGAAAATCTTCTTTTAAAGTTGATAAATTCTGTTGTTATGCAAACAGAGATGAGTGAATTGAACATAAGTATCTTTGCAGGGATGTGTTTAACATGGGAGGTACTACATCCTAGACCAGACCGGGTATATCTTAGAAAATGTTTCCTTTCCTGAAACTGGGAAACGTGGTAGCAGGGTGACCTGTTAGGGGTGTGGGCTCCCAGAGATCCTGGTCAGCTGGTTGCCTGTGCAGCAGGGAGGCTGGGGGAGCAGACCTGGAACTGACAAAACAGAAGTGGGTCAAATACAGCATTAGAGCATTAAAACTAAAAGAATCACTTGGATGTACTTTGGCCAGGAATTGTGATCCCACTCCAGGAGTATCAAAGTAGATGCAGTATTGAAGAGTATCACTGAGTTTACTAAAATAAATAGTTCTTGTTGACTTATGCATGCAAACTAAGGAGGAATAACTCCAGGGTCACTTCCAATGCATGTGTTTTGTTCTTATGCTACTTGTATGCTAGCAAAGGGGAGCTAAACAGTAGTCAGGGCTTCTCCTAGAGGTGTGTTTTATCGCCTTATCTAGCACTGTCTTTGCCTGGCATTTCAGGTATCCCTAGGAAGCATACAAATACCCTTGCACACAAAGTAAGATGCATTATACTTGAGGACTTGGCCCTAATTTATTGTCTTGGTGACTGTAAGAAAGATCTCCCATTCCAGGTTAGCATGTACCCAATTTTGGTGTTTGCTGCTTGATCTTTCCTAGGCCTCCTACTGAGGCTGTTCTTTAGTATGTTAGTGAGGAGAGTGTTCTGTATGTTTGATCCAGTTCTAGTAAACATTTAAGTGCTAATTAAGTCCTACAATTATCCTTGTAGGAATAGGATGGAGTAGGCAAGCAAGCTGATCCCCTGCCATGTGTATATCTGTATTTTGACAAGAGGAGGGGGTTAGGCACTTGCTTATGCAGCAGTTGAGCATTCTTGGCATATATATATATATACAGCCAGTGAAAGTATGTTCTGATATTCCTCAGCATGTTAAAAAAAAAAAAAAAAATTCAAAATACTAGTTCCACAAACAGTGCAGGTGGGAGACTGAATTATTTATCGGCTTACTTTATGATCCCTCCTGAGACTGCTATATTTAGACAGTAAGTGATTTCATTCTTGTTTTGCATTTTGCTTTCTGTTGGCCAACCCCTATCTCATTTGGAACTAAAGGCTATTTCTTTTAAATCCTAGCGCTTTTCTGAAGCATATTTCATCATTCAAGAGAAAAGCTTATTTTTCACACTGTGTTATCATTGGAAAGCAGTACTTCTAGGAAGCTTGCCACTGTACTTACTCTGTTTAGCTCTTCTAAAAGCACTACAGCTGTCCGCTCTCAAATTTAACTTTCTGCATTTCCTTAGCTTTCCTAATCTCCCAGGAGTTTATATTTGGGGTCCATCTGTTGTCTTGGCCTCACATGATAGTTTTAGATGGGCTTGCTCCTTACTTCCTTCACACGGATATCAGTTGTTTGGATTTATTTTAAACTTAACGCAAGCAGCTAATTCTTTGATATTGTACCACCCAGAGAGCTGCAGATATTTTTATTTGGATGTGACCAGTAATCAACTGTTAGGCATCAAAGTCAGTGTTGAAGACTTCCTGTTGGTAAAACAGGATTATGAACATCAAAAGGTAACTACACAGCACAGAATTATTAACAATTATGTTATTTCTGTGTACAGTAGTTGCTTTTGGATTTGCTCCTTTAGTAGCTCTGGGGAAAAAGCTCTCATTGAAGTGGCTGCGTTGTCTGCTGCACTTTTGACAATGTGATTCTTCATAATGGGGACTTTGAACTGAATTAATACATCATTGAAGTAAGAAGGCAGACTGAAAAACACAGCCCTGGTCACTAACTTGCTTTGGCAAGAAAAATTCCAGGTTTCTCTCCATAAAATACTGTGGGCAATATACTTTAGAAACCGAACGTTCTATTTACCTGCTAGTTTTTCTTTTTTTTCTTTTTCTTTTTTAAATTATTAAAACACCTTTTCTCTCTGGTTCTAGTGGACTTTACACCAGGTGCTTTATTTTGCCTTACCCGAACAAACATGAGAAAACAGCCAATGATTTCCTTTTGTCCTTCCCCACCCAACAAAATATTGTGATTGTTGCACAGCTGAAGTACTAAATATAGCGCGGATACTACTGAAGGAAAATGTAAGACGTCACCCTCTCATAGCTCCTCTGCCTCCTCCCTGTTTTCAGAGAGCATTACTTTTTCCCATTTTATCACTCTGTGCACTTATCATTAATATAAGCTATCTGCTTGCTCAGGAAGAAGCTCATTCAGTGAAACTGTTGGGTAGCTAAGAATATGTGGAGAAATGAGTCTTAGTCTTTTTATTGCATCATTATTCTAATTCTTGATGTTTTCCACTATGCAAAAGAAAGATGTCACTTCCATCCTGCCTTCACGTACTATGGAGCGCAGCCTGACTTGATCAGCAGTGATCACGTAGCTGTTGCTAAGTATAGCAACTATAGGGAGTGGAGAGACAGACTTTCCTGTCTGCTATTTGAAATAGCAGTAATTTTTCCTCCTTCAAAATACATTTTTAGAGCTTTACAAATAAGAGTGACATGGCACAGCTTATAACTGGAGGCAGTGAAAATAAGGCATTGTGAGATTTTATGCTGAGATTTTTTTATTAAAATATCTTTTAATGTAGTATCTACAGTGTATTTGAGAAAGCAATCCATTGTACCATGTTTTTTCTGTGGTTATGTTACTAATTTAGAGATGAAACATCCAAATGCAGTCCTTGAAATATCCCCTTGTATACTAGCCAGATGCTCTTCATAAGCTGGGTTTTCTGGTTTTGGACTGTTTGTAATAAACACACACACCCCAAAGTTGAAGTAGCTGAAGGCAGCTTTTTCACTGCGTTCTTGAATATGTCTACAATTAGCCTTCATACTAATTTCAGATACACTAGTATTCTGCTATGTGTTCCTAGAATTAGGTTTTCTTGATTCTAATCTGGTAAGAACATAAGTGGGCTGACTTTCTTGTGTTGAAGCTACGTGCTGTTGCGGATAACCGTGAAACTATGTCCTAGTTCAGAGGTGTTCTGCTACTACAGAACATTTTAAGTGCATGGTGAACTTAACTAAAGTTCACAACTACATTACGCTAAAGAAGAAATCGTAGCAATGTAGTAGAAAAGAGCAGAAGAAATTGTGGCATCACAGTAGAAAAGGGCATAGTAAGAAGTTTGCTATTACTTGGACTTAATTATTAAAACAACAGACAAAACACCACAGAACCAAAGTCCTACTTCCAAAGCAAAATGAATTCCTGTCTGATCTCTTATGTATCGTTAAGTAAATGGATCAACCAGGAGTTGCAACACCAGAGGTGCTGTTAAGTGTAGCAGTTTTACCTTACTTTTCTCAGTAGCTTGTATTGCTGGCAAAATAAAAGTATATTTATGAAAGTTAAGCCTAGATTGTGTTTTCCTTCAGCTGCCAATGGAGGAGTACTACTGACTAGCCAGCAATGGCATCCAGCAGCAGGTTCATTTTACTTACTGCTTGCTATGCGGTATACTCTTTACAACCATTTTCAAGCGTGTGTGCGTGTGCTGGAGATCAAGCCTCAAGTGATAATGGATTTAATCATGAATGCATGTAAATATAGCTAGTAGGGTCTCGACACAGCTTTAGGTGGAGCTGTGCCATTCATGTGTCAAGAATGTTCACAAAATTCAAGTTTCATAGAAGTAGGCACAGAAAGCCTAGTTATAATGCTAGCGCTCTTTCCTGAAACCATCTGGTGCTGGATCTTTGGAATTAATGAAACACTGCTTCCTTATGTAAGAGAGAAGGAAAATCCTTCCAGAAGAGTCAGCCTAGAAAATACAAGATTTCCCCCTCTGTCCTCTCCTCCCTGCCCCCGGAAAAGGAGTTAGAGAACCTAACCACAAATACTACATGAAATGCAATTAAAAGGTGTCGGACTAGTTTAAAAATATCAGTGAATGTTTCCTAAGCAAGATGAGATAAAGTCAAAAATGTTGTTCCTGTTTTCGATGATGAAAAGTAGGTTTCAAGAAGAGGATCTAAAGATCAGATGGTCTGTCCACAGTTATTTAAGGAGTAGGCTCCTGACCTTTACAGATTCGGAGGAATGCAGATCTTTCTTATTTTGCACCTCAGTAAAAGCTGAGGGTGTTGGAAAAACTTCATGAATTTTAGGAGGGATGGAATTGGCTTGTCTAAAAATGCTTTTTCTTTCCTGGCAAGCTGGTACAGCAAGCATTCCAGTGAATGCTACTCTTCTACCCTTAGTAGTAATCTTAGGTCAATATAATGTTTAACTGAAGAGTCTAGAGATGAATACTTAGAATTAAAAAGCACTTCAGTAGTAACTATGAACTGAAACAGTAGGGTTGGTAAGTAAGAGAATTTAAGACTTCTTTCCCAAGTGAATTAAAAGATTGCATAGCTGAGTGAGTACTAGGCAGGGGAGAGAAGGAGATGGAGGTCAGGTCAGGAGGTCATGATAGAATAACAGGAGACAATAAGCCTTGTAGAGCAAGAAGTCGTCTGCATAAGAATGTTTTTGTATCTCCATTGTTATGGAAAACAGGCACAGCAGAAGTGAGTAAGCATAAGCAGTGTGACTCCAAATTTCCAAGTATGTGCAGTTCTTCTCACTTACTGACATTCCTTTGCCTAGGCTGTTATTTCAGAGTCAGTATCGGCTGCTCTGTCCTGTACAGTACCTGGAACTCCAGCTTTCCAGCCAAGGTAGTGATATAATTTAAGCCTGCCCTAGATGGTGTAGCTTCTCAACAGAAAGATTCTTTACAATAGACAGTAAATTCACGTGTTCATGTAGTATGGCCTCCTTCTTGGTGGAAGTATAAAGTGAAATTCCTGAAAGATAAAATAGAATTTTATGAATTTGCAATTCTGTCAGCTTTAATGACTTTCCAAATGTGACTGCATTATTCTGATAATTTCATGCTGAGTTTGAAGCTAGGCAGTAGTTATCAGAAGGTTTTCAGAATTCTGAACTATATATTTCCTGAGTTTTGTTTCTGTTTTTTGTTTTCTGCTCGTGTAATGAGGGTTGGTACACTGAAAATACGTTAGAACAAGTAGTTTGAATACTAGAGCAATTGCCTGGTATATTAATCCACGCTTTACAACTTTCGGAGCTCTGTTTATTTCCTGAGGGTAGGTTATATATAATTGTCTACCTCCCAAGCACATTGCTTGCTGCTTATATCATTTCTTCTATGGGGGAAGTACTTCTCCCAGCTTCCCATTTACCTTTCTCTAAGCAATATCTCTGCTTGTTTGTTACTTTTACTGAATGCAGTCAAATTAATATTACACAAGTATGGTTTTGCACAAAAAAAAGGAAAATAGGTACACATGCTGTAAAGAACTAAATGTTTATTAGCAGCGGCAAGCTCACAAGCATGAATTTTAAACTTTGCCTGTGTGGATAGCTGTAGCGCCCTTGTTAATGTTTTTTTACCCCATTAATTATCCATTATGTGGGTGAAGTTTGCAGACATATTGATGCATATATTAGCATAACTTTGGACTTGTATGATTACCAATAAAAAGGGCACATCTGAAGCACCTTTAAAATAATTGTAGAATAAATGTATATAGCAGTTTGTTCATAGACACGTCGACTTAGTTTACCTCATAAACTTGAAATACAGTTTTGATATTGCACTGACGATTCTTTTGTCATCTTCTGGGTGTTCCAGTAGATTATGAACTGATGCTTTTGTGTCTCTTTAAAGATAAGCTTCCTGTTTCCAGATCATGTGTTTCAGGGCCATGCAGTGTGACCTGTGTTGGTAAATCAGCTTAACTGTAGTCTAGCTTGTACAACATGGAATGATAATAGATTTCAAATTTAATAATGCTAAATGACATAAAGTCCTGGCAAGCTTCTAACCATCACCCCTTGCAAATGGTTTTATTAGATTTGTAATTGATGTTAGAGGTAATTAGTGCATTATTTGAATTTTCTGCATAGATCAACAGAGTGAATGTTAGCACAAAAATAGTTATTTGAGGATTCAAAAGCACACTAAGGATATCTTGGAGCTCTGCGGTAATGTGTTCATAATACACATCAGCAGCGCATGTTTTTTTTCTTGGAGGGGAATTCTAGGAGTAGTGTCATGATTTACTTGTTTGTCACTTATAGCAAGAACTGCAGATGGGGAACTGAAGAGAGCTGTTTGTTAATAATATAGCAGGCGTTTATTTTTGATGTAGAAGTACATGTAGCTGTGCTAGAATCTTACAATCGATGTTTAAGAATAATCCAGTATTAACACTTGCAAATTGGGATGGTGTTGAATGATCAGATACGCACTAAAATGGATAACTGAGGGTGGTTCTACTCTACTGGGGTTGGTTTCATGTGGAGTAAAATGCTCAAAAGGTGGGTATGACCTTACAGCTTGTCTGCATTTATTTTAAAACTGAGTAAAACTGCTTTTGGCTTCAAAGGAGTTGAGACTTACGAAAACAGGCCATAAGTTAAAGTGCAGGTTGTTAAGAATAAATGCTTCTGTGAGGTTACTTTTAGCAGTTTGATTCTTAATAGTGCTCAGTTTCTCCCTTACGAAATTCAGCTGAAGAAGCTTAGCATCAAGCTGGACTAAGCCTTGCTAATCCTTCAAAAATGTGTTAACTTCAGCACAGAAGTAGTTAATGAAGTCAATGGGACTACTGGTCACAATACAAGTAAGGATTCAGCTGATTTGGGCTGTAGGGATAACCATGAAATGCTAGGATCGTCACTGTGTGTGCCTGAAGGTTTATACAAAGACTACTCTGCAGTGTGATGTTGTTTCCCACATAGAGCACTCAGCATATATGAAGCATGCCAGCACCACTCAAAAGCCTGCACTCCAGGATTAGGAAAATTAATAAATAAAATTGTAAAGAGCTTCAAATACTTCCATTCTGTTCCAAATGAATTTCTTTCCAGCCTCCAGTTGAAACTTCGTAACAGCGGAGAGAAGCCGGTCTTTGGCCAGGAGGGAAGCCAAAGCCAGCTGTCGAGAGGAGAAGCTGGCAGCTGGGTGAAGTGTTTTAAAATAATTGTCCAGGGAGCATTCCATAAAAGCTCTCACTGATTTTCCTAGCCATACTTGTCATTTCAGCACATCATTGAGTTAAAGAAAAGACAAAAATAAATAAAAATGGAAGAGAGGGAATTCAGTCACCTTTCAAAGTGGAAGTTAAGGACTGAGGTTGAGTATGGTATAAAAAGAGGGTAAAGAAGCCCTTTTATTTAAGGGAGACGATCTTTGCCAAATCTCCCAATATTTAGTATTTGAACTCCCACCTGCTATGGTTATATTTTGGAATTCTAATTTTTATTTAAAGGTGATATTTTTAAGCTGTCTTTTTGATAGATTTTTGCTATGGCACATACACACTTTTAATGCTCCACAGAGAAAATGTCTGGCTTCCAGTAAAGTGCCAGAAGTGATGGACCGGCCTGTATTTTTCCTTGCAAAGGAGAATATTCTGCTGAAGGCTTTGCCAAAAACCTGACATCTTAAGGGCAGGAGTGTGAGGAAAAGGGTTCAGTATAATCAATTTGTAGAGAAGCTACTGATTTCTTCACTGCAAACTTCAGGTTTAGACAGATAATGTTTTTTTAATTTAGGCACAATAGATATATTCTGCAGAAGCTTTGTAGTTAGTGCAGCTTTTAAAATCAGTAAATCTTTAACAGCAGCACAAGCAACGACAGTATTTACAGCTGAAGTATAAATAAGGCCTTAATGTGACAGAAGTGAATTTTCATTTTCCGTTTGCTGTGATGGAATTTTGTTAAACAATCAGCTACTGTTCCTTATTAGATGCAAATGTTTAGTTTGTAGCCTGCCGCTCCCAATCCACCTCAGTGCCACCCCTGCTAAAAAGCACACAGTGAAACTGAGTAGGTCTTGGGCACGCCTGGAGTGCCCCTGTGCCCAGTGTATGAACAAGGCCTTGTCGGGGTTCCGCCAACCAGTGCTTCTCAGCCCTTCCAGATGCACTGTAGAGATGAGCTACTTCTTATGTCACCGCTGTGACCTATTTCTAATGTTCTCCATTTAGCTTACCCAGCAACACTCAAGGCTCCACTATAAAGTTAGTTAAAATGATTTTATTTAAACTTGTGCAAAACTGAGTCAATGCTTCTCATCAGGTGAGAATAATTAATGTAATTTTAATTAAAGTAAAACGAGGGAAATTTATACCATCGTGGTTAATAGTGAACTTAATGTGATGCTTTAGGCATTAATATTCTAATTACACTTTGTACCTCTGTGTGTATGCGTATACATATTACTTTATCATGGAGTGATGTCTAAATTAAGTGTGACCAATCTTATTTGTTGCTGAGCTTCCTTTGGTTCACCAGGCACCTTACCTGTATTAGTATACTTGTATGTGCACAAACTGAGGGTTAAACCAGTAGAACACAACAAAAATTTGTTTTGTTTTGAGAACTTAAGGACAGGGTTTTTTGTTTTTGTTGGAGTGGGAGAATAGAGAAACCCAGGAGAGGGAAGACTAAAAGCAATAGTGTAACACTTTCAGAAATAATTGATTTCCTGCTTTAAAATTGGCTTTCCTTTCTAAGCTTGCAGATGAGCTGTGTGTCAGCTTTTTAGTTTTTCTCATGAAAATGGTGTGTTTGTAATCTTAACCTGTCCGAAGTCTAGGAAATGGTAGGAATGAGTCATCAGTTAAGGACTACATGTCCTAATACCAATACGATGAACTGTGGCACTAGGGCTCTTTCAGTACTGTGGGCGTACTTGGCCTGGCCTCTGAAGCAGAACCATCTCTTTCAGTTGTGTGCTACATTCTATTTTCTTCCACTTGTTA
>VXAA01003747.1:322063-478691 GCA_013399115.1 Anseranas semipalmata | reverse complement strand
AAAAAAAAAAAAAAAGCCTCAACGTAAACTTGGTTAATCTTCAAACCTATATGTAATTCTATTTGTAAACAATCCTTGCTAATACCAAATTAGCAGTGTTTAGGTTGATGGGGGAAGGCAAGAATAAATGATTTCTGTTTTAAACAACTTATGTTTTTATATTACATGTATAATTTTAGCCAAACTTATTGTATAAACCAGAATTTGATTTTAAACTTAAAATTGGATGCATTTGGAAGCAATACAAATTTTCTTGATATTCTCCAATTTTATTGATACAAGTATAGTATAAATGGCTATTGAGGAGACAAAAATGGCACTTGAAATAACAGTAGGTGCTGTAACTCTTGTACACCTTTATTGTAGGGGGAAAAAAAACCCTTTGCAGAGACATATATATGAACAAATGGAAAAGCTCTGGATCCAGAACGTGCTTAGATCACTTTCAGTTTAGATCCTGTGTGTTATTCTCTCAGGCAGTGGTTTTCCTTGTCTAGGTAGGACCCCATCACCATAGGAACAGAGTGCCTTTGAAATATTTTTCTGAAAGGAAGAGACATTTTACAGCAATTTCTTTTTTGCCTTTAGCATGTGGGAGAAATAGCTTGACTTGTTTTTTTCATTGTACATGAATAAATGTCTGTATGGCAGGAGGTGTGGGAAAATAATTCAGAAAACAGCTGAAGATGAGAGTTTAGTGTTAATTTCTGAAAGCCACTGGTTCTGTGGCTCACTTTTATTCTTCTCGGGCGAATTTTGTGTCTCAGTTCAGTTGGTTTGAAAACCATCTGTGTTCGCTGGGCGCAGTTCTTTGGATGACAGCTAAATTGCTGTGGTGCAGCTATTGTGTGAGCACGTTTCCTGCAGAACAGGGCGCGGTTTAAAGTGCCTATCATGAACCAGGTCTAACTTTGGTTTACTGCAGAGAACAAAGATTAAACAATGCAGGACTCCTCAACCTGTCTGAGAGGAACGAGCACACCTATACCGACCAACATCTCTGTTTGGGGTGAAATTAAGCTTTGTTCACTTTTATCAATAAAAGTGTGTGTGCCCTCCTCTCCTGTTTGCTGGTACTAAGGAAACCCAAGCCTGCAAAGTGAATGTAGTGCTTGCAGAGTGCACTTAAGCATACAGGCTGTTTGCAACATTGCCTACTGCTTTGTCATTCAGCTGCCGCTTTGAACTGAGCTGTGGGAAGAGGTGGGGAGCACTGCTGCATCTTCAGTGTAGGGATCCAAAACTGCAGCTTCATATCAATTTTGACTAATCTGTGGGATTTATAAGCAAGGGTTTTCATTATGGATGACCTTTGCATGCCAGAGACAGTTTTTTTCAGTTTTGTTGTCCTTGGTGGGTAATGACAACTGCCTCTAATGATAGTCTGTGCCTTGAATTATCTGCAAAATTAGATTCATTCTCCTCCAGCAGTACTTCCAAAAGGTCTGTGCTTCCTTCTGAAGTGGGAAGTGAAATGCATGTAGGATTATGTTTATGGAATTTGCTGTAAACTGTATGTATATGCTTGTTAGGCGCAAAAGGGATATGTTAGCATCCTGTTTTAAGTTTAGACATTTATTCAGTGTTCGCCTTTCCTCTTGTCCTCATGGGACTAACAGAATCTAATATGCCAATGAACTAGTTGTCTCAGAATAGGCATCTACCTAAAAATCCAATTCCTGTGTTTTTGTACTGTACCTGGGGCTACTTGGTGAAACATCTGCTTCTTACCTTCATCTTCTTTCAAATCAGGAATATTGTTTCATCCCTGCTTTGAGGAATCTTCATTTGCCAGCTGGTGCCAGCTCACTGCTATGCCAAGTCATTTTTGCAAATTCTCTGTAGATGAGGCCTGAATCAATCCATTGCCTACACCATGTTCTTCTTTGAAAGGCTTACTTGTACCTTTAGCGGTATTGCTGTATTTATGCCATTGCTAGCAGTGACCATTAGTGATCTCCTGATATTATTTGTCCAAATAGTTTTGTTTGTGTAAGTATTGGTGTCAAGCTGAAGGATGTGTGGCTCTAAAACACTGCTTTTTATTGAGAGTGAAATTTAATACAAGTCTAGTCATTTTTCTTGCTTACATAAGCTAGCCATCTTGAATTCAGATTTATTCCTTGGGGAGAGTAGTACAGTCCTTGTGAGTGGCAGCTCGTCCACAGTAATACCTGGGTAGGAACATAAGCAATTAAGCAGTCCCATGTGTTAAAAATGGTAGTTTGATTTTCTTAATGCCTAGACAGAATTCTTGCTAGAGCAGACTGGCCGGAATGCTGGTGCTGAGGCTGAGAGGATGCAGCACTGCTAGCAGCTCAGAGCTGGATTAACTTCAAACCTCTAAAAATAGCTTGCAAGCCATCAGAACCAAATATGCTTTTTCCTCTAGTAAATCATGTATTCTGGAGGGAGGGCATACGGAAACTAATCTGTACTGTTTTCTTTGCGGAGTCTTGCAGAGAACTGGCTAAACAATAGAGCCCAATGCTACTATACGCTTCGAGTACGGGAAAATTTTGCAGCAGTGTTACACCATAATATGTGGCAAACAAGGTTTTAAGTCTGATTATATTAAAATGAAATTTTACAATAAATTCTTCTGCTTCTAAATGCTCTTTCCAGGCTTCTAAGGTTGCAATTGAGAGACAGTTATGTCCTAATATTTCATCATTTGGATTATTATGACTAGCTTGAATTGATGGTTTTTCTGCAGTCTTTCTATTACACTTCAGCACTTGTAATAACACCTTTTGTATAGCTGGTGGTCATTAGTGATCTCTGGTATTGATTTGGTAAGGCTCAGTAGCTGCTGGAGCTGTACAGGCTGTTCCAGGTCTGGCCTCGCTGACATGTAGTAGGAAGGGCTGTTAATTTTCTCAAATGGAGTTTGTCGACTTTCTCCTATTACTTCCAAAGTGATAGAGCAAGTCTAACCTGGTGCTTCCAACATTATCACATATTTTCAGCAGTACTTCTCCTATTGATGATTATCTGTGGAAATACAAACTTGAGTTCTTTTTAAGCAGTGTTACAGTTGATGCTTTTGCCAGAAGAGTAGTAATGGAATATAAGTAGTCCTCATAGGTAGTCACTTTCTCTTACCCAAATTGTGTTTACAGTTTCTTATTAGGCTATAATACTATAATCTGTGAATGAGATTAACTAGCAATTTATACATCAAAGTTTTGGCTTTTACTTTAAAAAAAAAAAAACTATAGAGAAAAAAAATCTAAGGAAACAAATTGAAATTAACTGTGCTATCAAAAATACAAATGTGCAGCTATAGTCTGAATCCCACTGTTTTGCTGGCTTGAGGACTGATTCTTGTGAGACCAAATGAAGTGGAATTATCTAAGAAGGCTTTTGGTAACACAAGGAATAGCAGAGGTGTTAAGAGCGTGCAAAGAATACTTAGTATTTACAGGAAGTGTAGTTGATCTTATGGGCAGAATTAAGCTGGATATTCCCATCTATATGTAATTTATAATGTCCTAATCCATAGAAATGCAGTTTTAACTGTTCAGCCACTATCCTTCTCAGCAATGGTGTGAAAGTGTACGTGGACTCTGCATTTGAAAAAGAAAAATGTTGCTATTAGCGGGTTGGAAAGTCCTTGTTCCCTCTGTGCTGGTTAAAAACCTAATTACTCTGCTAGCAGCTGTAAAAAGAACTGCTGTAGTGAGCAAACAGGAATACTACAATGAAGAAGGAACTACTCCTACACATGTATTTCTCTGTTAATGGGGCTTGGAACAGCTACTGACCTGTTGAGACAAGTGCTATGAAAACACCCTGCTGTCTGCTGGAAGAAATAGTTGTCAGAAGTCACTGCAAACTTCAGCTGTTCTTTCAATTATTTACATGGTGGATGGAGTGACTATGGAAAAAAAATTAATAAAAGGGTTCTTTTATAGAAAGTGTCTGTTCTGAAAAAATCTCTATTTTAGACATGGACAGACAGTGCTTTGCCGTACTTTTTTGATGTTTTATATCTGAGGAAACAAAAATGCTAATACTAAAATTCAGTTTTTAAAGATTGTTACTGCAAAGCTTCTTTTAGCCTTGGTCAGGACTCCTATGTCTGGTACGACCGAAGAGTGCACCAACAAGCAGCAGTTAGTTTCTGTAGGGAAAACTTATTTTCTTATAGCTGTTCTCATCCCAGCTATCCACTGACTCTTCTATTTGCCTTACCCTTTAGCTGACTTAGTCGATCTTCAAGAAGTGCGTCAACAGAAGTGACACTGGTAACTTAAACCCAGGGATGCTGTCATGTGAGAAGTAAGATAACATCGATGCGTTGTTAATATTGAACTAACTGTTAGCTCTTGGCCTAATTATTTACTGCTCAGTATACACATTGCTATATACAACTTAAAAGGAGATCTTGTAATTTTTGAAATGGTTTCATCAATTACACCTTTATTACAATTACGCAACTGTATTTTAAATGGAAAACAGGAATTTCTGTTCAGTGGAGACTGAGCTGTCAGTGTTGCAAGTATCAGTTTGGGCCAGTCTGAATGTATGAAACTAGGGAAAAGTAAACAATTCTACAGCTTATCTGCATCCTGCAAGTCACACAGGTCTTCACAACCTTTGGATTCTCAGAATAGTTCCTGGTTCTTAATCAACCCTTTTCTTGTCAGACTATGGGAGTTCTTATAGGAGGCATCTTTAAGGTACCTGTGTGGTTCATCAGTCAGTTAAAACAGAGCAATTGCAGACACCTCGAGGTCTGGTACTATGTTTGTAGCTATTCTGTCTTCATCAGGAGGATAGATGTTACATACTAGGTAAGCCCAGGGTGTATAACTCAAAACTTGCGATCTTAGTTTCAGTGTATAAGCTTGCATTTCAAACTTTTGAAGTGTCTGCTGAGCTGCTGGTAAATGTTCTCTGAGGATCTCTCTGTGGAGTCTGTTTCTGATGGTCTGTGTTCTTAATGTGTATGTGCTCGGTTAGTAAGACAGCATCACTTGTTCATCAGTTTTATTGATAAAACAACAGTAACTTTGGAGGGAGGGGAATAAAAGCGAATGTGAGTGCAGAGCTATTAATAGCACTGTTAAAGAGCACATAGAAACTTCCAGAGCTAGGAGGAAAATAGGCTTGTGTTTTAACTATAATCACTAACTTGTGAGACTTAATTTAGCCATTCGTAAGACTGAAATAGCAAGTCTTAGTTACCTTCTGAATCACCAACCTGCAACGTGATGTCACTAATATATGGAGATAAATACTACGTTATATAATTAGTACTAATTTATACTATAGTGGTAAATGATATTATATGATTTATATAATAATTTGTATAATTAGTAACAATTTGTGTAATTAATATAAATGTAAACATGAAATTCAGAGCATAAAAATTAGATGCTTAATAACAGTGATAATAAACACTGTAAATATTTCAGAATTATCCTTTAGGAGTTGGTAGAAATGTCTGAAGTCTGACTATGCAAATATACCGCAGACTTGTGAGATATTGGGCTTTCTGGCTTTTTTTTGTACAGTCTTGTTCATTTAGTGTTGCTTGCTTATCTACCCAGGCCTTAAAATTTGGAGGTATCTATATTTGAACAGTTCTTTCGGTTCTTGTTCTTGATGCTAGGTTTCAGTTCTTGTTCTTGATGCTAAGTTATCACTTCCACAAATTGTCATTCGCAGGGCTGTGCCCTTGGTAAAGGACTGGGGGTAAGGTGATGATTTTTCTCCCCAAGATCAGAGACTACATTGTCTAGAAATACTGGCTTAGCTCTTATGCCCTGATCTATTTTCTCATAGGTGTACTTTCATTTGGCTGGGTTTTAAAAAGCAGGGATCATAGATTTTTTTTTTTTAACTTAACACCATAGTATTCATCATCTATTAGAAAAATCAATTCACCTCTTGTTTAAAAAAAAAAAAAAGATCTTAATCAGGTTAACTCATTGTGTTGATGGAGAAATAAGGGAATGTGTTTTTCTGCCTTTCTTGAGCTGAGAGGCAATGTTGTACAATTTTCCAAGCAAAGCAGCTTCCTGATGAAATAACAGAACTCTTGCAACTCTGCTTTGGACTATAGAGGAACATCTGGGTTTCTTACTTGGTCTGTTTTAAAGTAGACAATGGAGACTTGGAGTAATTAAAATATACTTTAAGAAGTTTGGAAAGAAGATACCTGGGAATTCAACATAATCCATAAACAAATGTTGATTACATGAACCTTTCTTCATAAATTACGGCTCATGACTGTATTTTAAGAAGCAGAATACTTTAAGTATGATTCATAAGTATTAAACTAAAGAATACAGTAATGAAATGTGACAAAGCTTGAAGAGAAAGCTGAGGCTTTCTGCTGGATGAATTGTATCTGAAATTCTCACAAGAAAGTTGCACCAAAGCATAAGTGTGAGAGCAAAATTGAAATACTGGCAATACTTTACAAACTAGCTACCATTAAGAGCTACTGTGTGCAGTATTAATTCTGAAAAATGAGTGTTAGGAGCATGTTTAACAAGTGCAGTAGGAATGCATTAGAATGTTTTCTGCTTCAGGGATCAAATAACCTAAGTGATTTGTTATAAAATATAACTAAGCTCTATAACCAACTTGCATGTTGCTTTAACCATGGTTCTCTTGATCCTTTCCTGTCTTGTTGCTGCCGCTTCTGAGTCTTACCACAAGAAATGTGGTAATACGGGTTTGTCCCTTGGCTTCTGAATAACACGAACTACAGTGTTCCTGGTCTTCAGTTCTTTTATGTAGTAATTAACATCTTTCTGGGTTTGATTAAAATGTTGCTAATCTTGCTTAAACTTCTGAGACTGCTGAACTGAAGGACTGGGAGCTGGACTGAGCCCTGTTCTGCATATTTCTAAAAGCTTCAGTCAGCCTGCATCTTTGTCATATCAGTTGTCGCCTTCCCACTGATAAATTATTGCTGTGGTGACTAAGGTGTGGGAAGATGCTTACTATTTATAGCTGTTTTTGTTTAATCCAGTGTTTTCACAGCACACAGGGTAATCACTCCAGGTTTTCTGGATATGTTGTGATCAATATTCCTCCTCATTAACTTTGCCATCTCATTCTCTGCTTCTTGAGAGTACCTGCCAGCTGTGGACATCCATCTGGATTAGGCATCTGTTCATATTTTTTTTTTTCTAGTGCTACTACAGAAAGGCTTAGCAACTTGGTGGCTCTGCAANGAAGCTTATTCAATTTGACAATTTGAAGAAGAAAACTGGTGCCTTTTTGCTTACACTTTTGGGATTGTTTATTCTGTTTCTGAAGGATCAGCGCTAACGGAGTTGTAACCCAATACAGTATAATAAACCATATGGACTCTTGTAAGACTTATGTACAGAATCTCTTCAGCAAGTGACTGAAGTAAGCTCTTGTGGGGTGCTGGTTTTGCATATTACTGACAGTATACCAGGCAGTGACCTGGCTGAGGAGGAAAAAATCTGATTCCCAGTTGCTTCCTCGCATGGAGTGAATTTACAGCCCTGATAGGCAGGGAGAGCTGCCACAGAAGCCTCAGTTCTGAGGCAGGCAAAGCAAGGTGACCCCTTTTGAATAGGCAGTGCTCCCACAGAGCCAGGATCAGTGGCCTCCCGGGGCTGGTTAGGCTTTGATGCTCCTGTTCAGGCCTTATCCATCTTTAATGCAGTTCAGGTCTTCTGAGTTTAGCTACCAAGTAACTAGAAGGCTGAAGGGGAAGACTACATATTTATTTATTCATCCTGAAAGCTTATGCTTGCTGTTCTAAATGCTGTATGGTTATCTACTTGCTATTTGTGCAAGCTACTGTTAATTCGAAGGTATGCTGCAGCCGATGCATCTCTTTGAGAAAGGTTAAGTATTTTTCCTTTTTGCCCTGGTGGTATATTAGGATTTTTTGCCCTAGGAGTATATTAGAAAGACAGTTAAAGTAGAGTATGAGAATTCAGGTCTTTTACTGTTGCAGTACAAAGATGACGTATAACTTTTAGCTTTTAATAGAAAGCATTCTGTAGAAGCAATGTTTAGTGATAATCCAGTCAGACTGCATAAATGGGATGCAAATACTAATAATGTAGATAAGCAATATAAGCCCTTTTTATTGCCCATATTGTGTTAAACTGCATGATATAAAATTAATCTCTCTTTAATGGATCAGGACAATTAATACTTGATCATAGGACATGTGCTGCTTTTGTAATCTGAAGTGTTTTAAAAACAAAATGAGAAGTCTTGATGGTTGCCCTAAGCCTGTTCCTTACATGTAGTGATCATTTTCTGTGATAAATAATGAACTGAGTAAATTATGGAGAATGTTCTCCATATTGACATTATGTATGAGCTGAATTTTTAATTGAGTAGATGTGTTGATTATGGTAATACTGTTGGGCAAATCAGACTTTAATTTTATTCATTCAGTTTGTAGTTACAACTATATAGGTATTTTTAGATCATAATTTACTTATTCATTCTGAAATGTCCATTTCAATACTAAAAAGCAACATGTTTGTGCACATGTATTGTACCTACCACCTTCCCCTTTCACTGCAGGCACACAAATACTGTCTTTTCACTGTCTTTTCATCTGTTTGCAAGAATGTGGGGAGGGGAAAATGCAAAAACATAGACAGAGGCTGGGAATACTATGCAGAGAAGTACCTTGGCAAAAGATAATGAAATGCACTTAGTCTGATTTAATATTGTGGTCCTACGCAGATCTCTGCCAGGTGAGTGCAGCGTGTGGCATGTTTTGGCTATAATTTGTCTCCTTTTTTACTCATCTAAATATTTCCCTTTCTCTGGTATGCTCTACTGAGAACTTGTTTTATAGTTCTCTGCTGGAGAAACATGAAGGAATAATAAAACTGAATTCTCTCTCCAAAATGCAAAAACATAGACTCTCTCAAAAAAAGAAAAAAAAAAAAACTTTGGCATTTTAAACAGATTGTTTTAAACTTTGAGCATAAATCTAAATTGTTTTATTTGAAATGTTTTATACTGTGATAATTTCCAAGCTGCTTCTTTATTGCTGGGCTTAGTTATGATATAGAGGTAGAACAGTAGAACGTTGGCCTGCTGTAGAAGTCGAGAGACCATTGCTCAGTTGTGGCAAACATCTCCTAAGTACTTACCTGAAATGGCTACTAGCCTCAAATTATTCTAAATCTAGACCACTGGAAATGTTGAGTGAATTATGCAGGCAGGACACAGAGTACAGGTGAAAAATCATATGCAAAGATGCTAATGCCTTGGAAATAGCTGACTTGGTGTGCAGTCTGATTTGACAGGAAGTGAATCAGCCTGAAGGTGCTGTGTTTTATTTCTTAGTCACATCAAATGACAGAGGATTAAAAGACAAAATGGCCAGTGAAAGTTTTTTGCTTCAGCAGATGGATTTGGTTTACTTACTGTGCTACAAAGTGACTTTATTCTAAGACTTTTTTCTTCTCCAGTTGTTATAGGTAGCTGATGAAATTAGAACTTTATGGAGCAAAATGCTTTTGCCTGTGTATGTGAGGCCTGTTACTGAGGCAGAGACTCTAGGAGCCCCTGAGATCTTTGGAGTGTCATTTCTAAACAAAAGATCACAGAGGAGTAAAATAATATTTTTGAGATTTGTACAGATCACTACTCTCACTTCCTGTTTGGAGGGGGGAACAAAGCTTCCATTTTTAAACTTTGCATGAAACTAGGAATGCTTCTGTTTGCATTTAGCATCTTGACTGAACTCCAGCATCAATTTAAAAACAAACAAAAACAGTTGTGTTCACACTTTGAAAATACAGAAATTTCATAGCAGCAGACTTGCACGGCTGCTTGGGAAGAGTTTATTTCTAACCATGTCAGTTTTGTTCCTGTGGCCTAATCAGAAGGTTTTCTCCTGTGTTTTCCCAGTCAAACTGAAACTTTACTTTGACTGAAACTGACCTTTTTTGTGGGTGCGAAGGAAGCTATTGGAGCTTAACACTTAAGTTACCTTTGGCTGGTGGACCAGCTGGGGACATGGTAGTGGGTTTCTGCCACTTCACCTTCTAGGTCTGTAAAATGGAACAAGCCTGCAGTATTTTAAGGAGAAATTCTTGATTTTTATGCTACCCAGAATATGCTGTGCATAGTTTTTTCCACTGTTTTGAAGAGAAGCACTTATTCATATGTAAAGGCCCCAGCAGACAGAATGTTCTGCGATCATTTTAGAGCTTGAGACTAAAGCGAACATCTGGTTTGGTTTGACTTGTAAAACATCAAGATTAACTGTGTGCTGTTTCGATTTGTCTTCTCCATCTATCTAAGCAAGCATCCTTGATATCTTTTATATTAAAACATGTTTCTTATTTAAAAAATAATTAAATGAAAACCTTTTCTGTGACCAGGATAAGAATAAGAAATTCATAAATCTTCGTTGAGCTTAGTATCATCTTTCTACTGTTTTAATTGACATCTTGGCTAACGGTGTGCGATGAAGAAAGACATGGCTCTTCTCGGTGCTGTCGTATAGTCAGCCCAGTGCCTCTGGGCAGCTTCCTGCACCTTCGTTCCCCAAGAAACCCAGCTGTAGAAGGGATGGTAACTCTACTTGCCAGGGGTCTGGGGGGGAGGGCTTTGATTTATCAGTGATGAATTCCTGATCCCATAATAACTAATGATCTTCATCAAAAGTATCAAGTTACACTCTACAGAGCTTCTTATCAGCTCTCCTTGGTATTTGAGTGAAGAACTTAGAAGAGGTCTGGCCAACACGGGGGTGACAGCATTAATAATGAGATGGCAGTAGGGACCGTAGGGCTGTGAGGTGGGGTATATTGTGATGTAGGAGGAGCTGTATATGTACATACAGTTCTAGGAAGGAGCATTATTCCTGACTGGGCAAAACTTGGAAAACTAGGAAAGCTGCAACACTGGAGGAGCTGGGCAGCATGCAATGTGCAACCATCACACCCTTCCCTGAATGTTTGTCACAAGGCTCAAAGTCTCCTCTTCTCCCTTTACCTCTGTTTTAATGCCACAAGAGCGCACCTTTCTGCTGAGTAGCTGCAATACAATTTTAATTCAGTATAGAAAGCAGTTGTGTTTACAGTGCTGCTGGAAAAGGAGCTGTACCTGCTGAGCTATTTTCAAATGCAAATATATACACTTTATTCTCAAATTTCACAATGTTTTAGCCCATCACGAAGACTACTTAGCTTTAGAAACGCCAATGCTGTGGGATTTTGTAAGTGAAATTTGTCATAAATGTCCAAAAAAGGCATTTTTCCTGAAGTATAGCTTACATCATGCAAATGGAAAATCTGGCTATGGTGTTTTAGTCTAACTCGTTTGGAGAAATGTTAAGACCCATAATAAATCCTACTGTAATAAATTGTTCTCATTAGCCTTCTTTGTCTAGGAATTTGCTTAGTCTCTGCTAGTAGGTAAATTTCCTTTGCTGATGGGAGAAAAATGTGTAGGATCTGATTCAGTGAGGAACTTAAGCAGCTGTCATTAACTTCAATCATGTAAGACATTCAGCTGGATGGAATGCCACTCTAGTAAGATCTGTGCGCTGCTGAATCTCAGCTCCACGCAGTGGCCCAGAGGGTAAATTGCTCTTCAAATGATAAAAACCAGAAGGGGGGAATAATTCTGTGCTTTGCTACACATGAATATGAAATCGATGATAAAGAAACAATTAACATGGGCAGAGAGTTCATCACTGCTTTTCAGTCTGCTAGATTTGGTTGTATTCTCTGCAAGTTTGAAAACTATTCATCGGTTCTTCCTCTAAGTTTATTGTGAAATAATGAATACAAAAGTATTTCTCTATAAACTGATGAAGTTCTTGCTGTGCTATCACTTAAGTTATTGCTTAAACTTGTGTACTGTTTTTCATCCCATAGACCTAAACAATTGTCTCAGTAAGCCACGTAAAAGAAATTGCATAAGCAAAGCATTTATGTCAGAGGGAAACAAAAATTAGTGAGAAATTGACACAGTAATATAGTCTTCCAAAACTTGTTCATCGTATCCTTTTGAGAGCTTAAGTTTGCAGGAGGAACTGAGCAGTTCTGTAGGCAGTTCAGCATGTTACCAACACTGTTTTGGTTAATTTACTAGAATGACCTGCTGCCTTCCTCCTTCATTGTACGGGGATTTCAGCTTAAGAAGTTGCATACAAAATCTTGGTGGGTACTGTCTGTCTTTGAAAGGCTACAGTTGAGCGTGCAAATTTCAGAAGCATACTCTAATTTCCCATCTGATGGATGAAAATATCAATATTGGACTTCACCAAGACGTGTGTAAAGATCTGTCCTGCCTCAGCAGTGGATTGTTTGTTAGAAACATCAGCTTGGACACTTTGGCCCTCCAGTTGTGCTTTCTCAGTTTCATCTAGGTTGTTCTCAATCAGTTGCTGAAGAGAACATACTGTGAAGCTATGTCAAAAGCCTTACTAAAGTCCAAGATGCTTACATCACCTTGGCTTGCATATAGGTCTTCTGAGCTATAGAACTCTGTGTCACTAGAAGAATAAAGATTCTACTTTTAGGATTATTTTGTTAATGGAACAAAGGGCAAACAGTTCATGTTGTTCAGAGACATAAGCTTCTGTGACACTGGTGGAAACTTTCAAAAAATAAAAACAATCACTTTTTCCATTTTATGTAAAGCTCCCTTTAACACTGCATGACATATGGTACTATAATTCTTTATCCTTTTTAATATTTGCTTCATGTTTCTTTAGTGTTCAATTTAGTCCAATCCATCATGTTTATAGGATTTTCAGCTGTTACATGGAGGAACTTGAAAATTAATTTTCTTAAGTCACTACATTAAATCTTTGTATAAAAGGGAGTGGTAGATATGACCAAACTGGATAAAACTGCCACTTTTACTGTTAATTTTCTGAGGAAACCATTCTGAAATGTTTTACAATAGCAGTAAGTTAAGATAAATTAGTTGCATTTGCTTTAGTTTTCTTTGTTCTTTTTCTAAAATGAAACAGCAGGAATAACTAAGGTACCTATGAAAAATTGGCCAGCTGAAGGCCAATGATAAATCAAGGAAGAAGCAGGAGGGGAGCAGTTTCTCATGTTCAGAACCCATTTTTGCAGGGGAGACCACTTTTAACAAAGTAAACCCCCCAACAAACTTCCATTCTTCCCTCTTCACCTCTCCTCTTTCCCTACCACAAGTAGTAAAACTGCACAGCTAGTGAGTTGAGCTATACTAATCTTTGGTAAGAATCCTTTACAGTAACTTGAAATGAAGCATGAGAAGCATTTATAAAATGCTCAGCAGAAAATAATCTGTGGTCTTAGGTGGTATTGGTTACAGTTAAAATCCTTGTATTCAGCAGCAGCACTGGCCTTCTCTCATGGCTCTGACATGCAATATGGACTGTAGCTGCGGTAACTAGCATCGCTCTTCAAAATATACAGAGATAATTACTTCTTTTCTGTCCTTCTATGTTCATAGCTGTTTGTAACAATAGTAGTCACCTGAGCCACGAATTTTGAACTCAGCCACCAACTAGTACCAGATCGTACGTTTTCTGTACAGTAATTGACTTGCTGTCAGTAACCTGCTAAAGAAATGCTGGATCCCATAGTCATCATTGCTTTTCTAGAAATGTTTTTGGTTATAACAGATGTCTTTTTCTATCAACACTCTAGACATAGGTCATCTAGTTAATACGAGTGTAGTTAAGGAAGCAGATTTGAACATATGTTTAAATTCAAAAGACAGTTGAGCACATACAATGTGCTTGCCTCCGTGGCTTTCGAAGCACTCAATGCTGCAGATGAGGTAGTGAGGTAAGGACACTACTGGTGAAAGGGATACCTTGGCTGAGCAACTGGCCTTGCAATGTATATTTTGCCAGCTTTGCATTATTGATAAGCAAAGACTTACCACAGAAAATACAGGCACCCCCTGGTAGCAACAGTCATAAATTGATCTAATCCCCACAGAGACAAAAATGTTTCTGGCAGCCTGAATGAAAAGGAATTTGAGGAGGAAAGCTGTCAAGGGCTGATGTCTGCACTTCAGGGGGAAACATAATGACAGGAGCACAACGAAGGAAAGATAAAACTGCGTGGTGGGAAATTTCTATAGTGTTCGTAATTTTTCTTTCAGCGGAGGAATTTTTAGTAAGCTACTTTTTGGCAAGGACTGTGGCTGGCTGCTTTACGAAGCCTGTTCATGTGGAACGCTCTTGTCAGGCTTGCATTTTAGTGGGTTCAGTTGACTTCCTTTTATTAAACTTCTTAATGTGGAAAACCAAACCACACCATAGTGTTAAAACAGTTTTTGTTTTTGCTGAAAGTCAAAGCACACAAAGGTATTCTTAAATGTCATTTAATATTTTGGGCTGCATATATACACATGTGTATATATGTAATCCTACCTCTTACTCCAGTCCTAAACTGTCTAAGAGTCATAGAATGTCCGAAGTACAAATATTAAATTTTACTTCTGCATGCAGCTTTCTCCAATTATTTTGCCTATGATAGTTCCATAGTATTCAAATTGGCAGCTAAGTCGATGTGAATTGTATACACTATATAATATTCAGCTATTGTATTAACTTTCGTAATCTTTAAGGGCTTCATCCTTGTAAAGCTTCAATTCAGTGTTCTCACTATTTGGCACCAAAAACAAGTTTTTCTAGGTAGCATGTGTGAAAAGCATCAAGTATTGACATTCATTTTTAATCATATGTAATTGATGTATCGATGGCAATGCAACAAATGTATTATGTAAGACAGTATCTTTCCAGAAAACTCAAGTTTCTGGTTCTTCTCAGCTTCTGTAGATGCAGTTTTCTGCCTTCACCATGAAGTGTAAATAGGCTAGTGAGAGGCCTCTGTGAAACACATACCTATTAAAATCATAGCAAGATTTCTCTAATACACCCTTTCCTGTACTGGATACATGGAAGTCTCTTTAAGGCTCCTTTCCTCCTCAGTTCTATTCCCATTTACTTCTGCTACATCTCTTCCTTTAATCAGATACTGATGAGGGCAGGGAGCACTGTATATATATTGGTTATTAGTTATTGCAGCAACAATGTTGTAAACAGGGCTCAATTGTTCTGCTGTTAGAACTACTTATTATTTGACTTGAGTAGATAATAGAAGATGAAACCTTACATATGAATCTGGTATGAATACTCCTGGGGGAAAAAAAAAAAACAAAACTCTGAGCCTTTTGCACCTCAATGGCCACACCAATTATTTTTCTAGCTGTAGCATGGACTCTTTCCAAATGGTAGAGGCTGCAGAATATCTCATTGCTGGGAGCATTTGCTATAAGTGATGCATGAAACTCTGTTAGACTGAAGTATACAAAAGCTCTCTTGTCACTGACAACAGTTAAAATTATGTATCTCAGTGTGGTTGTTAAAAGATATAGGTTTTGATATATATTAAAAATTTACAACATGATGATATTTTTTTCCACTATAGCAGAAATTTTTGAGGGAAAGTGCACTAAAAAAAGTTTATCTTGCAGCCCATATGGCCTGAAGACCTGCTGCAGAAAAGTTTTTTCTAGATAGGGGAATTTCTTCACATGTCTAACTTTCCACAAGTTAATTATCTTAAAGCAAAGTACCTTCTGAATATGGAATATGTTTTGATTCATACCTGCTTTGTGCAAATCTAGGTTATGAAGAACTATCTATGCATCAAATCTGACTTTTAAAAGTTTTATGAAGTACTATGTGGAAAAGATCCAATATTTTGGCACAGTTGACGTGTCCCGAGAGTTGATTCTTCTTGTGGAAATGCAGGAACCAATAAAATCTATTGAATATTGACACACACAAAAAGAGAATTTTGTTTAAATATCTCTCAGGTAACAGCTTTCAGAAGGCTCTTGAGAGTTCACAAATAAAAATAAATATTTTAAGGAGTTACTAAGGGCAAGAAATGGAACAGTTTCTCAATTTCTATTTAATTCAGGAAGTACTAGACAATGAGGAAAAAACTAATTGCTTTACAAAGTAATAAATTCAAGAATAGCTTGTTACTGATCAACAAACTCACTTAAATTCTTCTGGATTCATAGAATCACAAAATATCCCGAGTTAGAAGGGACCCACAAGGATCATCGAGTCCAACTCCTGGCTCTGCCTGGGACCACCCAACAATCAGACCATGTGTCTGAGAGCGTTGTCCAAATGCTTCTTGAACTCCAGCAGGCTCGGTGCTGTGACCACTGCCCTGGGGAGCCTGTGCCAGTGCCCAACCACCTCTGGGTAAAGAACCTTTTCCTGACACCCAGCCTGACCCTCCCCTGTCACAGCTCCATGCCGTTCCCTCGGGTCCTGTCGCTGTCACCAGAGAGCAGAGCTCAGCGCCTGCCCCTCCGCTCCCCTCGTGAGGAAGCTGCAGGCCGCCATGAGGCCTCCCCTCAGTCTCCTCTTCTCTGGGCCGAACAAACCAAGAGACCTCAGCCGCTCCTCATACATCTTGCCCTCCAGACCCTTCACCATCTTTGCAGCCCTCCTTTTGGACACTGAATAGTTTTATGTCCCTGTTATGTTGTGGCATCCAAAACTGTACCCAGTACTTGAGGTGAGGCCGCACCAGTGCAGAGTAGAGCAGAGAGATCGTCTGAAATCCTTCTAGCAGCTTTCCTGAAGACCTGTTCCTGACAGGAATGCACTTTCCTGGCCATAAAGCAAAGCTGTGGTGTTGGTTACAAACCCAGAAGACTGGCATTTAAGCAGCCAGTGTGTTCAGTGAAGACTCAGGTTGGAGTCCGGCAAACCTTGTTTCAAACATGGCACTAATTGGAGCGCAAAACTAGTAACAGGAAAACTGTTTCAGGAAACCCGTAAGTACTGAGACGCTTCAGCCAGTTGTATTGTGAACTTACCACGTGCCACTGAATGGCGTAGTCAGAAGCTCTTCAAAGGCAGTCTTTTCCAGTAACTGGTACAGTGTTCAGCTACAGGCTTCTCTAAGCACTCACTTCCACGTACTGGTGCATCTGCCTGAAGTCTGTACTCTTTGTATCAGTAGGGCCAGCCCCTGCCTGTGCAAATAATATTTCTCAGTTTAATTTCAGGAGTTTGGCTCTCTGGATTGGTTTTTTTGTTAGGACAATTCCTTAACTGCAAACTGTTTTTCTGCTAATTAGACAGACTAGTCTGGATTCTCTCTGTATGTTGTTTATCATGATTAGCTCTAGTTGTGCATCCTTTAGGCAAAGTGATTGTTTAAAATTGACAACTTAAATATTGAAGGCATTAGCAGCTACAAAAGAGGTCAGTTCACAACGAAATGGGATGTCAAGCCCAGGCCTGGCAGCTGATACGTCTGCCTTTACCCGAGCTGCACAGGAACTAGGGCTGCCCGTGGCTGAGCATCCCAAACATACACGTCAGCTTGTGTGTAAAGACTAGACGTGTCTGTAGGGTTTCAATAACACTCTCAAAGCAAACGCTGTTTAAATCTTGATTAATCTGAGTATTTGGGGAAGTGAACTAGCAAACAACTATTCTGAATAGCTCTTGTAAAGATTATTTTATGAAGAAGTTTAGGGGCAATGGAATCTGAAAATCCAGTAATCTGAAAATGCTGTGTATAGCTTAAGAAGCTGTTCTGCACTTAGTGCTACTCCATGACTTGCTTTTAAGGACAGATTAATATTTGTTAAAATATTAAGAATGCAAAGAAACCAGTAAATTAAGGCTCAGGCTTGCTCCCTCTGTTCATAATTCACTGTTTTGGCAATGATAATTTTATTAGCAACTTTTCCTTTTGGCTGTCTCTAATGTGTGTGTTTTACAGGTATAAATGTAACCTTAAATGCATATTTAGGCAAATGAATGTTGTTGTTCTGACTCTGCTTGCTAGTATCCACCACTGTGTAGGTATTCTGGTTTATCAAATTGTTTTAACTTTTAAATTTCAATTGTTTGGCCAACTTTCCCAGGTAGCCTGTGGATTCTGTGGGCTAGATGTTAAGTAAAATGTCATGGATTTCAGGGAAATGAGATGAGTGTCTTCCTTAACTTAACATCAGTGTGGTGCAGTGGGTCTTCAATGGTTTTACTGCATATTCAGTTCTGTTATCAGGATCACTTTTGTTCTTTTTAATTCATACTGCCACTCCTTTCAGCTTAAAATTTAACACTTTAAGTATGCATAAATATTAAGAGCTGGTAGAATTAACAAGGATTTAGATCACTTTTTTTTTTTTCACACATCTCAAGATGTTCTTGATACTTGCTTAGGAGATATGCTCCAGAACAGAGAGCACTTCTCCTCACAAAGAGGCAAGACTATCATGCTGAAATATAAAAGCTTTACATAAACTTCCCATGGTTTACGTCAGTGAATTGAAACAGAAAAACAACGCTTCAGCAAAAGACAAGTCCTGTGTGACATGGGGATAGCTGATAATTTCTTATTCCTGGATTTGAAGTTAACCCACCTATGAAGTTGATGGTTGGAAGTGATCATTCAGTCGCTAATGTTAACACCCAGTACCAGGTAGTGCTGGTAGCACACTTCAAATGGTGAAATGATGCATGGTGAGATGTAGATGCTCTACAAACTTGTGAGTGCACAGCACGCTAGTGGGAAAGCATGCTAGGGAAGTGCAATATAGAAGGCAAAGACCTTTGAATTCTTAGTAGTTCTTACACACAGCAGCAACTGTTAATTCTGATCTTACTTGTCTATGCTACCATACTGTTGTCAACATAGCAGAAAACCTTTGTTATTTCATACCTGGTGCTGCTTATAGCAGCATAATCAAGGTCAGCACAAAAAAGTGGAGTGAGAAGCATTTTGTATACTTGGTACAGTTTTGAGTCAACTTTGTCAGAAATAGTGAGCCCCAGGCAGCTGCTGACCCCTTTTTAATTTAAGTTGTTTTGCATATGTGAGAACACTTCTGAAAAGGCAGGCATTCAACAGTGTTTCTGAAAATATTATCCTAAATCTTTCTGTGGCACCACTGCAGAAGAGTTGAGGATGCTATTTCAGTGGAAGCAATCTGAGAGTGACTTAAGTGGCATTTTTACAAGTGTTATTCTAAATCCTTTTAACTCAGATTTGAGCTAGAGGTGGACTTGGAACAAACCCAGGCTCTGACCTTTCCTGAACTTGAAGATTTGAGATTGAATGCTTGTGTTTTCGGGTGTGCTTTTGGCTCATAAACAAGAATGATGGTTGAATGCAAATAGTGTTTTCTTTTAGTGTAGTTATTCTAAAGAACACTGGAATATGAAACTTGGCTGAAGCTATCAAAAATAAGGTTATGATCTGAGACATCCTCCATAAAATAAGCTTTCCTGAGTAAACTAATGGTTTTATATAATATATTTATGAATATAAATATAGGTGGTGACTTTAGCCTTAAGTGTGCTTGGACGAATAGGCTTACTTTTCCTCATGAACTAAAAGGCTTTCAATAACTCTGTGCTGACAGAAGTGGTAGTCACTTCAGTCAGAAATTCCTTATATTTTGTTTTATTTTAGCTGGATGTCTTTTGCTTTGTAGAATAACTCTTGATTAAAACCTAAAATTATTTTACTAATTTGTTATATTACGGAGCTAGCTCACTTGAGTAAATAACTCTTCCCATCAAAAAAAGAACAATGTCAATCCAATCAAGATGACATTTCTGGCAGAGATGAGCAGTACGTAGTCTCTCACACAAGATGTTTCTGAAGATCACGATGGTGTGCAACACACCTAAGTACATCGTACATAAAAAAAGATAAGGTACTCTTTTCTGTGAACTGTTTTCAGAACATAGTTATTTGCAGAATACACAGAAAACTTGCATAAGACTTTATAGATGTGGCATTTCTCATGTTGCTGTTTTGACAACTGACTTGAGGCATATGTTGAACAGGAAATCTTTTGCAGTGTTTCTCAAGCCTTTGTATCAGATTTTCAGTGAACAGTTTGTAGAATTTTTCTCTGGTTTACTGCCCTGGTCTGCTGCCATTCTAACAGGTGCTGGAGCAAAAATACATATGATGAAGCTATGCCATGATGTTTTGTCAACAGTGTGAAGATTAGTCCCAAACTAGCACTTAAAGAATATGAGATTAAACTGGCCAGCTTCCAAACGTGTTTTAAAATTGCACAGTAGATCACATATCTATGATTCCTCTGAGCAGAGAAAAAAGTAAACCCAATGAGAAAGGAGAAATGAATCTTCAAGATAGTATTTGCTGTAGTATTTGAGGATGCTATTTCTGTAACATGGGATAATGAGAATGAGCACATTTTTGCTATCCTTGGACCTATATTGCTCTTACACACAGTTCATCTGCTCTGTATGTTATAACATATTGCATGAGGATAAACTTTTGCATTGGTGAATGAAAAAGTGAGAAGTATCACTTCAGTTTAATTTATGTCATTCATTTACAATAACTGCTATAGCATGAGATGTTCAAAAGAAGATTTATTATGGTCTGCAAATACAAAGCCTATATACAAAAACGAAGAAACACAGTAAATATTGTGGAGTAAAGAAACATGAAAATGACTGGTTAGTTTGTGGGTAGGCGAATGGTTTGCATGATTGAATGAACTGAAGCAGTTCACAGTAGGGGAAAAAATAGTCATAGTAATGGTTCTGCGTGACAGACATTCACATTTTTAAAACAAGCGGCAGCTTTAGAAACTAATCTGATGTGGCTTTACTGTGCATGTCTGTAGGTTAAAAATGCTTTTGCATTTAGTATACGTTCTGGTTAGTAACACTTTACAGTTGAAAACGCTAGTAATTAAATTCCTGGTTACCTCTACCTCTCCATAGAGAAGTCATGGCAATAGAAGTGACATAAAAATAAGTAACGGAACACCTGCTTCATGGAACTGTTCTCAAAACTAGCTTTTTTTTTTTTTCTTTTTGTGGGAAAAAGATAATTGTCCCCCATCACTTCTAAATTCGTCTAGGTTTTTATCATGGCAATCACAAACATATGTGGACTGTTGAAATCATGACTGGTGCATGAATAACCAAATTAAATGTGAGCCAGAAGAACTGAGCAATATTGCAGTTTCCTTCTGTTTTCCTTCTGAAAAAGAAAGCTGGGCATATAAACTTGCTTTTCCACATTTTAAAGGCACTGGTGCTACCCTTACATCTGTCAGTGCTGCCTTCAGGCAGTATAATTCTGGTAGCAGTGAATATATTTCTGAGCAGACGTGTGCTAGTGGTAATTGTGGTTATCTGGAACACTTCTGTAATGAGGTAGTATGAAAGTGGTGCCAGTACTTGTGGACTTAAAGGCTCAGATTATTTTTAATGAATCTGTTATAGTATTAATTGGGATTTACGTAGTATTAAAACTCATCCATGGATTAACATATTACAAAAAACAGCCCCAGAAATATATGGTTTATCTGTCAAATTAGGAACTTCTTGCTCTTCGTGCACCTTTCTGGGGGACAGAGGATGGGCAAAATTTTATCCCAGGCACTGCCAACTTGTTTGAATACACAAGTGTCCAGACTGAACTTTTCTTTTTTTTCACAGAATCACAGAATATCCCGAGTTGGAAGGGACCCATAAGGATCATCGAGTCCAACTCCTGGCACTGCACAGGTCTACCCAAAATTTTAGACCATGTGACTAAGTGCACAGTCCAAACGCCTCTTAAATTCAGACAGGAATTTTCGTTTTCTTTTTTTCTTGCAGAGTTATAAATGATGGTTTTCCCGCTTTGACTTACTAATTTTGTGGTGAATGCTGAGGTAGCATTCTGTAGAGCCATGATACCACTTCATAGAGAAGCTATTTTAGGCTGCAGATTTTTATGGGTTCTTCTGAGCTTATGCATTTATGTTTATGATGATGGCCTTATAAAACTAGTCAAAGTAAATGTTACAAAACTAACGCTAGTCAGAAAATACCTTTTCTGGAACTTCTTGAGCCATGCAGAACACACAAAGCTTGGAGTAAATGCTTGCTGGACATACCAGAAGGTGTATGTGAGAGAGGAAGAGTTTTGCCATTTATCTGTAGAAATGCACTATTGACTTTGTTCTTTGAGATGCTTCTGGAGATAACTCGTCTTGGTTTTCGTGTCTCTTGGAGCACCTTGCTGAAAAATTATGATCCAATATATGTTGGAGTTGTCTGTGCAAACTGTGGTGGGAACCTGAGCTAGGCAGAGCTTGTACTGGATCTGTCTAGACATTCTTCAGACACCGAGTTCCACAGAGAAAGTACATTTAAGCTCCATCAGATGTTTTGGAACAGAAATGGAATTTGTGACTTTTTATTTAGAAGTTAGAGATCAGAAAGACAAAATTGTCTTAACCCTTCCCCCACACACTCCTTGCAGTCCTAGGTTAGTTTTGGACTTGTAGTTGCAGTGGAATCTGCAGTCTTCTGTCTGTCTGCTTTTTGTGGCTTCTGAGGCTTTCTTTTCTAATGTCTTGTTTTTTTTGTTTTTTGTTTTTTTGTTGTTGTTTTGTTTTGTTTTTTGTTTTTAATGGCAGCAGTACGGTAAATGGAAGATAAATACAAGAAGGTGTGATAAGAGGGATGGAGTCCACTAGCTAGGTATTCATGTGTTTATATTACTGCTGGCATGGATACAAAAATGAATCCTTAAATACTGTGAATGTGTGATCAACGCTTCATATAAAATATCTTGTCTCTTTAAAAACTAGTTCTATAGTATTATGACTACATGACAAATTATGATGAACGCAATGCTCTTACTGCTTTCTCTTTAGGGTAAAAGCAATTAAGAACTATTATAAATGTTAGAACTTAGACATTGGTATATGTTGAGATTCATTTATGTGCATCTAATTGAAAGCAGAAATGATCAGCAAACATCAATCTAATGACCTGTGCTAACCTTGACACGGCTGACTAATGAAATTATGCCTTGTCACTGGTGGTATGTGTTAATTTCATTGAATTATTCGCCTGTGAATAATCTTATTCACAAGATCTGAAAGCAGTACCATGCAGTCATCTTTTCATATATTCTTAGCCATTGCACAGAACTCCACGAGTTAACTTATTAAAGACTAGATGCTTCTTTGTTTGTTTCTAATAAGAAGGAAGTTTAAATGTCAGGAATTAAATCATCAAACTTAATGATACTGTAGGTGGATATTATCACAAGACGAACTTTCATAAAGAGTATAGAAAATACAGACTCAAACTATTATCTTCACGTTCTATGGAGGTGCCAAAAAGCATAGATTGTGGTTTTTCATCTGCTTACAAGATCTGCCACATCTTTTCCTTTGTATTTGCTGTAAAAACTTGTAACCCATGTGGAAGCAGATGAAAAAATCTTGTGGTAACCACTTTGCCAAGGTTCTGTCAGTCCATTTTAAAATCCCAATGCTAATAAATGCTCGCTTATTTCTTCTGCTGCTACTACCAATGGCTGAATGAAGTAGCTGTATATGCTAGGCTGGTGAATTTAAAATGGAGAATGGTACAGACCTTAATTTTTTTTCCCTAATGAGATTGTAGCTTAGTGTTGGTTCAAATAAAAATAGCAATAAGCAAAAGAATAAGTCTTCCTTAGAAAGCTTATCTCAGATTTGTGAATGGCCAATTAAAAAAAAAAAAAAAAAGGCACAGTATTAATATATGCTTGTAATTGCTGTTATTGGTACTATTTGCAGTGCTAGAGCTGCTGCTTCTGTAGCTTTCCCCAGGTGATGAACAAGAGACGGTGTTACTTGTTTTATTTCTCATGGCTCTTCAGGTCACTGTCATCTCCTCAGAAACAGTATGATAATATTATAGTGCTTTGGTGTTTGCGTAATCTTCTCAAACTACTAACAGTAGTGTCTGTGTAATTTCTCAAATGGTTTGTAGTAATTTTGTGCAACTTCCCAGGTTACAGTTGCATTCAGTAAAATGTAGTTTGTTTTAGAGTGTTTGATTGTGATCACATTTACAGTATCTGATGTTTTCTGCATTATATCATTTGCCAAAGGCTCTTACCATAGATCTGAGTAATGCTTTCAGATCTCATGCTTATCAAATGTTTGGTGATCTGCTGAATAATCGCACTGTGAGCCATGTTATGTAGGTATTTTGGTTTTCATTAGGTATCTCCTGTGAGACAGACCTAATGTGTTAAGAAGCAAAGATTGGCTGTGCAGGATATGTACCAGACTCTTCAACCTCTCCTGTACATACTTTTCCTTACCTCTATTGGCAGGCTTGACATATTGTTTATTATCTGCCTTGTATATCTCACTTGCCATACAGTCCCATGGGGTCACTCTAGTTTTTTGGAATATACTTAGCATAGATCAAGATAAGTTACTGGTATTGTTACTTCGATTCACCTACAAGCAAAAGTAGTTTCATGTGTACTGGTGCAGACAACCGGTCTAACTGTTCTTATCTTCACCTCAGTATTCCTCCCATTAATTGTGCCCTGCCTGAGAACACCGAACGCTTTTGGGCTGTCGGTTTTCAAGTGCCTGTTAAAAAGCAGAGATGAATCTTTTCGCTGTGCTTTGTCTATGGACTATTGACATTTTTATGCCATATTGCCTCTTCAGGCATAAAATCCTTAATGAAGTCTCCTCTTTGTGTCTTGGTCTGTATTGTCTAAAATGGTACACAGTTTGAGAAATTAAATTTATAATGATGTCTAATATATTGTAGTTTAAAGATTCTCTGTAAATAGAATATTCTCTTAGAACTGGAACTGAGACTAATAAATGAAGAGCAATTGGGGAGACCTTATAGCAGCCTTCCAGGGGCCTACAAGAAAGCGGAGAGGGACTTTGTCAGGGAGTGCAGTGACAGGACAAGGGGGAATGGCTTTAAACTAAAAGAGGGGAGATTTAGAATAGATGTTTGGAGGAAATTCTTCACTGTGAGGGTGGTGAGGCCCTGGCACAGGCTGCCCAGAGAAGCTGTGGATGCCCCATCCCTGGCAGTGCCCAAGGCCAGGCTGGATGGGGCCTTGGGCAGCCTGGGCTGGTGGCAGGTGTCCCTGCCCATGGCAGGGGTTGGGACTGGAGGGGCTGTAAGGTCCCTTCCAATACATCTATCATATTGAAATGAGCGAAAATGAATGAATGTATGAAAATCACTCTCTAACTTAGACACAATCTGTATTTGCAATGCTCTCTGGAAAGGGACATAATCTTTCCAGTTAGAGCTGGTCTGTGAATAGGGGAGGAAAAAGAAAAAAACGACTTTAAGTGAACTATTGAAGATAAACAATTGTAAGCTTTGTCTGATGGTAGAAAAAATAATCTGGGACAAAATCAGTATCTTCGTCTGATTGAATTTTGTCAAACCTTTATTACATTTTTAAATAAATTCATCATGTTCAAAGTCTGTATGCCTGAAGTTTATAACATAAACCCACCTCGGCTCTTTACTGGGCCTTCTGCACACAGTGAAATATCAAGTAATGACAGTAACCTTATTTGCTGTCCAAACCTTTTGGGTCTGCTGATATAAATTAGAACACTAATGTAAGTAGGCAGACTTGCATCTTACTTGAAAAAGAATCACATTTACTGTGGCCTCTCAAAATCAAAAAAAAAAAAAAAAGTCTGAAATGCATGTTGTGTTGCAGTTAAGAGATAAAGAAAACAAGTTACTTGAGACTGATGGGTAGCATGCATTTTGGGGTGCTGAAGTAAGGTTTTCTATAGGAATTTACTTTCAGAGTTCACTTTGGTATTACTGCTTCATTGGTCAAAGATATAACTTTCTTGCTTAAAATTTTAGACTTGATTAAACTTCCAGGAGTGTCTTTGAATAATGTGGATAACCCAAGTAGGACCATGTGCTAGGACCTGTGCTGTACTGCTGTTGCGTTCTGAAAACTTGTGTAGTATTGTAAACAAGTAGAGGAATTTGTTTTATAAAATAAGTTTAGCTTAGCCACTACACTACAGCAAGAAATACACTTGGTTTGGTACATGGAATCTAATAGCAAAGCTTCTGTAGAACTAAGATTTAAATAATTAATTTTATTTGAGAGGAGGAGTCCTAATCCTAAACCTTAATGTTTTACTTAATGCTTAATATTCAGAGCAACAGGATTTGGAAGAAGGTTCTGTTCTTTCATTAATAACTGCTCATTCTGTGGGTTTTCTTGGAGAATTCAAAGAATAAGTAGTTTTGGTGACAACAGTGTGGAATAGGATGATTTGTAGTAATGTTGCATTAATGTTGTCTTTGGACATGCTTAACACTGAATTTTTAAGTGCATTATTATATTAACTATACAGTCCACCCTGGATATTGGAAATAAAAATGTAAGCCAGATAAAAGGACCATAGGGCTAACAAGGGGAAAAAACATTTAACTTAATAGTCAAATGAATGCAATGCACAGGACATGCAGCCCTGTGAAGCGTGGTGCAAACAGCTGAAACAAAAATAGCCCAATGAGAAATCATATGGATTGCTTGCTTTTTCTCAGGCAGGATCACTTGACTGCTGGCTCACAGCTGCAGTCCAGCTCCTTATACAGAGAAACTGCTCCACGGCAGAATAAACATTACAGTGAAGATAACTCTATCCCTTTTGCCTTCCCAGGGTGCATGTCACGACAAATGCTAAAGGGGTGCTTGCAGGAAAGCAAAACTATCTCAGCAGTTCAAGGCACGTCGATTAAAAAATACTGGTTTGTAGACTTGATACAGCATACAGAGCCAAGTCTGTATCAAATTCAACAAACAGCTGCTTTTGAATTAAATTAAGAATAATTTTTCCCTGTCTTCTGCCTTCTCACCAGAAGTAAGCAGTATTAACAAGATGAAAGATTGCTTTAGTAAGGGTGTAAATCTGTGCGCTGTACACCTTTCTGTAAAGAAGAACCAGATGTCCTCTCAATATTATGGGCCTTATGTTAAGTTTAATTGTATTTAGATATTTGTAATTCCTTTGGAGAAGCTTATCTACTTTTCAGGTAAAATAGTTGATTAGGACTGTACCTTGCAATGCCCTTCCACCAATAGGCATACCTTTCCTAAAATTCTTTTTACAGCTCAAATAATTATAACAATGAAGATGCAGCAGGAGAGGCTTCAGTTGCCCAAGGAAGGACCAGGTGGTACATTTTGTGCTGATGTTGGCATGGGAATCACCATGTCTTTGCTATAATCTCTTATGCTAGTTAAATCGAAGTTAATATTGCTGTAGTTATGTAGGAATTACACCTCAGGAGTGACCTAACTGTCTATATAATGAGCATGACAGGCTTGCAGTACTTCAAAATGGCCTAACTCCTGCCATCTCCCTCCTTCTGGAGACAGAACAAACTTGCTGGCATGCAGATGCATGGATATTTGCTAGAACCTGAGAAGCTGGTGACAATCTGCATGAGGAATTGTACTGAAAATATTTTAGTTACACAATACTTGAGTTGTTCTGGAATTGTAATGGTCTCTCTGAACAACAATTTGTGGAGCAGAAACATTTGTACAGCTTGCAAATGTACAGATGTGTTTTCAAGCAAAATGTACTTACCCTACAAGCTCTCTGCTGTCCTTGGCCTCTGTTCAGCAGTGATTGAAGACCATGTCTGCAATAATCATAAATGGAGACTGGGCTGGGGCCTTGGCATCATTACCCAGAAGAGCTGCATTCTACGAGACGAGGTTAGTTTGGGAACTCATTGTGCCAGGTAGCAGTGATCCATCAAAATCATTTCATAAACTGAAGTGACTGTTCAAATGGGAACAGTTGATTTATTGTAAAAGAAAAGGAATCTTAAATTTCAATATGTATGTAAAGGAGTCTCTGGAGTATTATCAACGTTTGATCTTTGAGCTTAGCTATTTCCATGAATAGAAAGTTATCGCTTTTGTAATGTCAGCATACTGTAAGAATGGGCTGTTGATGGATGATCCTCTGGAAGGATGTTCCTTCCCTGGTCCTACACCTGTTGGTACATAAGCTTGTGTTGGTTTACGAACTTGAATGTATTCAATTTCTTACATACTTTCAGTGTAACCCTCTAGAGAGCAAAGCCTGGTTATGCAATGGATATATTGAGTGCCAGGCAACCATTATCATAATTTTATTACCTTGTGCCAGTGCCACTCATTGGGCATTATTTAGATTTTGATAGCAGCTCGAGTACTGCTAAAAATAAATTCATCTGTTAATATGCTTCTTTGACAACGGCCAAGTAAAACCACATTATCGTATGTTGAACAGACGGCACAAAGCCAAAGAAAGCACTCTTTGAACTTGGCTAAAACTCGCTGTTACATTTTGAGGTTGGTTATACACCTACTACTTTTTTCCCTCCAGCCCCATTTTATGTCCTTTATAATCTTTTTGGTACCAGTGTTCTCTTAGCTAAATGTAACACGTTTGCTGAGTAAACAGCAGGCACCCTTTTGCATAAATGGTGCACATTACAGGAGGGAAAAAGGAGACTAAAAAGCAGCAGCAAAGGGACTGTTAAGACGATATTTAGGGCAGGAAATACAGGGCACAAGCCTTGAGTGTGTGTCCATGTCATCAATCAAAAGAAATGAGGTTGGGCACGTGAGAACGCCAACAGGTCCTGGCTTTGCAGTAAATTTCGAGAAGTTAAATAATGGTCCAGAGGTCCCCTGGACTTTCTGGCAGTAGGGGAGCAGTAAGAACCTTGGTATCATTTCAGTGGATCAAGCAAGGACAAAAGGACATTGAAAAAGATGGTGAGGAGCACAAATGACATCTGTTGTACTATTGTCAATTGTTCAGTGCTATGATTTTACCATCCTGTAGATGCAGTGCTCCAGAATGAATGCTGCTTTTAAGAAGTGAAAATGCTGAGACTAAGTGAATTGGCAGTAAAAATCTTCTGAATATCATTGTGGGAATAGTCTTACTTGCTGTAAAAGCTGGGCTTTCGTACCTCCTTCTAGGTAAGGAATAGATGGAAAAGATGTAAAGTTATTGCACGAGCTAACAGATGAGTGTGCGTTAACCTCTCAATCCTGCCATCTGCTTACCATGCCAAATGAACAAACAAGTGTGCAAGTAGCAGTGCTAGTGGGAACTATGGGTTAGATTCTCTGATCTAAATTCTTGTAATGAAGTAGATGGATGAATATCCATGTGAATCAACTTGAGAACACAATGCTTAATTAAGCCCTGATGTCCCCGTATTCTTTAAAAGGCTTTCTTTTTTTTTTTTTTTTTTTTTTTTTTTGTGGAGTGAAAGGTTACAAAAAGTGTGTTTTTTAGCAGGAAGAATTAACCACAAAAATATAGAACTGTGAATGTGCTTTTCCTGCAAGCAAAAGGATACATATATGATTGGCTTTCACTTAAGGTAGCATGCTACCAAAAATCAAGACTGAAAATATTGTACTGGGAACATTGACACAAAATATAATTTACTTTCTTTTTTTAATGCTGTGAAGGAGAGTGCTTAGGTCAAAAGAGAATGGAAAATACCAAACAGCAAATGGAGGGGACAAGAACAGGTAAAGCTGATAGGACAGGGATCTCTGAAGGAGCTGCTTGAGTAACACTTACGTAAGATAAATAAGGTATTGGAAGTAATGCTTCTAAAAGCTGAATGGGTAAGTCATTAAAACTCCCTGGAAGTTGTAATCATACTGAAGCTTGCATTTTGGGCGACTGATTTAAAATAAGAAAAAAAATTTTAAGGCATTTTTCAGAAGATAAGAACTAGGCCATGTTGCTCCATTCCATGCCAAAAATCACTTCAAGAAATTCTAACCTCGGGACTGTTTAAGGAAGAGCATTTTTTGTTTTGGGCATAGCTCATTCAATAACGACTGCTGGTTTTAGGACAGATGGAATCTGACTAATAGCAAGAAAACCATTAGCTCTAAGTACAGCCATTATAATTGAAACTGAAGCCTCCGGGCATCTAAAAAGAAGCCAAGAATCCTGACTACAGGACATGCTCTTATAGTAGGGCATTTCTGATGTGCAGTTATACGTTAAAAAAATACTGTGTAGAATTTTGTTCCTCAACTATTTAAAATTAAAAATAAAATAAAAAACCACCCAAATCTCAATGGGTTTTGATTGTGATGTTACTGTTTCCTGCCCTGTGGTAGGAATAGGACAAGTCTACAGTTCAGAGGTGAAACAGTGAGTGGTTTGAGAAGTTGTCAGCTGCAGGGGAAAAAAAAATGCAATTAGCTCATTTGTAAGATGATTAATGTAATACGAATGAGATTTTTTTTTTAAAATGACTGAAGCAAATGCACAATTTCAATTTTTTGTAACATCAATTGTTTTCTTGTGAGCAATTCCAAATAACTGAACAGCAAGGGGGGGGACATGACAGATAATACTGACAGATCATAAAACCAAAATATTTTAAGCAATTATTTCTTCAATTTCAATTTTTTTTTGGTCTGATGCTGACTTTAAGAGCACTCCCAGTTTATCAATGCAAAATATTTACTTCCCTTCCACACGGCTATTTGACAATACTCTTACCTAGAACACAAATCGTCTTTGCTGCGGATTCCTAATTGCTTAATCTCATGAGATGGATATTGGCGCTGGACTTTGGTAAAGCAAGTGGAAACTGCAGAGCCATTTTTGCACAGTGAAGTGTTGTTCCAGAGGCATTAGTTTCATAAAACCCTTACTGCTACCTGCTGCAGGGAAGGATAATAGACAACTTTTGTAAACAAAGCTTTTTCCCCTCTGTGTTCTGCTTGGCTGTATTTTCTATTCCACGGATCATTTTTTCTGTCCCGCTATGTAGTACACCTAAAGGGATTGCAGTCTGTTTAAGCGAACCATAAATGTCTGGAAATGGTGGAGTTCTTGTGACATATGCCAGGCTTCTCAGGGGGTGTGAGAGAGGTTGCTTTTTATAATGTATCCTCCTGCCTTAATGGCTTCTCCTTCCTGGGATGGACAGCAGACTCTCTGCTACGGCAATGTAAAACTATTTCTCAGTTGCTTTGTGTTTAGACCACTGCTACTTCAGCTTACACACAGCTGTGTAAATGTGTGCCCTGAAAAGAAGGGATTGCTTCCCCCCTCCCTTCCCCTGAGTAACCTGGACAATTGTGTGCAGAGGATAATAACTTCCAGTTAGCTTCAAGTGCCCTGAGGTAGTTGTATCTGTATGCTGAGTGATTATGTGATGTGTATTTAACTATTTTTGTTAAATATTCAGGTATTGAAGGCTATTCCAGGCTATCCAGGTGGTGGGATGATGCAGCATCTGCCCAATGTGGCTCTTTATTTGCATGCTGGAGAAGCATGTGTCTCTGCCTCTCACTGAGCAGACAGATGGTCTCAATAACCTTGATATAAAGCATACAGCACAGACTGGGGAGGGGGGTAGCTTTTTGTGAAGGTATGTGGGGCTTTGTGTTCTGACCATTTCTTCAAACTATTTTCAGACACTAGGAGAAAGAGAACCAAGGTTACGACAAAATATGTGCTAGATGAATAAGGCGAGTCTGGAGAGGGTAAGTTCTAGCCCAAATGCTGGCTAGCCTAAGCTCAGTAGTATATGCAACAGTGATGGCTGAGCAATGAAACCAAGTGGATCTTTTTACGTATGTCTCATCAGATCCATGTGAGAGGGTCAGGAATAGACATTTCTTGGGCAGTAGTGGCTGTAGACAGTCCAAGAGCTCTTTGTGGAAACCATATGCCAGTAGCTGCGCTTCTGTGGTATGTATCACAGAATATGTTATTTATGGAAGATATTTTTTTTGCTGATTCTCATGGATTGATAGATGTAACTGCTTGGGTTTAACAGTTTAGCTTTAGAAGACAAAAATTACATCTGCTACCTAAGGAAGTGAGTGTTTTCAGTGTTCCTGTCCAGGCTCACTCTTGGAATTGATTTTTTTTGTTGTTGTTTTGTTTTGTTACTAGAAGTGTCTGTGTGTGTATAATACCTTTATAAGGTCTAAAGAGGTTTTGACGGTCACTGCTACAGGAGGGATGCATGTCAAAAGCTGGAGTGGAAAGCCTCTTAGGATGGAGGTCTCCACAAATGTGAGTGCATGCAGGCAGATGTTTGAAGACTGCACATAGATCTGTATAAAATAAATGGGCATCTGCAATATTGTACTCCTGTTTGCTTAAGAGACCTAAAGAGTAGATTACTTTCTTTAACAGAAATTGAAGAAAATACAGAATGAAAGGAATGTGGTTAGGTATGTATGTTGTTTGTGAAATAGTGCGTTGTTTCAGTAAACATTAATTGGCAGTTTGGGTCTAATTTTCAATCAATGGGTCTAATATTCAGTCAGTTCAGTAAACTTATCAAATACAACTGACCACAGAAAAGGACCTATGTTGTGCTTTAATAAGAACTCTTCCGCATTAGACGTCCTTCCTTCCTAGCACAGTGAAATTTGCTTTATTTCACTGCCTGGGGAGAATTGCCATACCCCAGTACCTCTGTTTACAAGTACATACACTGGGTTGGTCATAGAGGACCAGTTCCAGCAGCATAACTGGCAATTACCTACTTCGTTGCTGTGATATACAGTGGGAATTGGACACCTGCTGTCACTTTTTTTTTTTTGCGTTGAAAATGGTGCCTGAAAATGTCTTATATAACTAACATTGGATCTTGCAGCTAGTGATTCATGTGTTTACCCTTGTGTTAACTTACCTTCACAATGCTATTTCATGTGGGTGATAGTATGCTTCCATGCATGATCTGCAATGAGATCCATTAGTCTAACTACCAGACCAATTTTAGTTTGTATAGTTCTGCTTGCAGTTTGAAGCTTTATCCTGTTTAGGACTTCAATGGAAAGTACTTTTTCCATTTTGGTAGTGGGAAGTCACTTCTAAACTCTGCCTTCTCTTCTGCAATCAAAATGTATTTGTTTGTAGGAAAAGTGCTTTTGCACTTGCCAAATGAGTCTTTTGCTACTTCAAAATGTTTTCCATATTGCTAGGACATATGTGGGACTCTTCATAGTGTCCTTAACCTGTCCAAGGCATTTTTTTGAGGGTGTGGAAACACAGCGTGTATGATCAGTGGAATGGGGCACAGTGAGCTGAAGTGTACAAAGCATTAAGAATAATGAAACAAAGTGTTTGACACATGCATAACATGAAACCAGTATTTAAAAACATGGAGTACAATCAAAGAAAACATTTATCCTGTGTCTTAAGTGACCAAGAATCCTGAGGCCTTAGCATGAAGTTGTACCGTTATAACTCATGCGGAGTTTCTTGAAATTTCTTGAAGTTGTACGTCTTGTGATGGGGTGTCTACATTGACAAGCAGGAGCACTGAAATTGTGTAGGGTAAGCTGGTGCACTGTATTAGAAAAGAGCTGCTCTCTTGCTAGGTGAGATGCAAACAAAGCTGTACATGTAGTAAGAATGTCATGAGTAAAATATAGACAGTACTGAAAGTGCATATATAAATGCTTATACAAACTTCTGAGATACATTCTATCAAATAATATGGGGATGCCACGTTTTACTGGTATCTCTTGTTCCTCTTCTCTAGAGGAACCAACTACCTTGCTCTAAGTACTCGTCTGGTATAACTATACACCAGTACAACTGATCTTTAGTAATTAGAGGTACAGTTCTGTATTATTCATCTGCCACTGCTAGCACACAAGAGATCAAGGTTTGTATCTGAGGCAAAGAGGAGAATTGATCCTTATCAGAAATTGTTTACTTACCATAATACATTTGCTGCAATACAAAATTTCTAATACTGGAAATTGGAAAGGATGTTTTAGAAAATTATTTCTACCAAATATTGAGTTCTGGTAAAGAGAAAGAATAGAAAAAGAACAACTAATCTGGTATTTATAGTGTTGGTTGCAGAATGTGTGAAAAGGGCACTCATTTTTATTTTTGATCATATACAATGAAACTTTTATGCACAAAAATCCCTTGGGATTAAGCATACCTGTAGAAAACACTCTTCTTTTAGGTAAGAGCATCCTCTGGCTTTGGAACAAAGGTTTTCTTAAGACTTTTACAGAACCTAGCTATGATATGCCCTTTTGGGGAGGTTTCTATGATGCCATTGCTTAACATACTGCACTTGAAATCCATGAGCATGCACAATTTTAACTTAACAGTGGAAGAACTTGAAGTGCACCTAAGCAACTGCCAGCCATAGCGCAGCATACCATGGAGTGCTCCTGTCTTGTAAGCTATGGGATCTCACTATCAAAAAGCAGAGGGAGCCAGATTTCAGACCTACCTACTATGCAAATGACTCACAATTTGTTCTGTCATCCACTTTATTTTCACCAAAAAGGATTTATCAGACATGCTTGTTGATGGGTAGCAGCGTTAGTCTGAAGGATTTCAGACAGTAATTGTAAAGACTATCTGAAATGCTTGAGGTGAAGTGTTACAGCTCTCAATCCTCCTATAATTGAGAAAAGCTAAGCATCTCCTAAATTCTGATGCTGTGTTATCTTTCAAGCTAACCTGGCAGTCTGGGTCGTGGGAGACTCTTAATCACAGACCCCCATCCAATCTGACGGAGGTGACAGTTCCTTTGCCGGTCAGTTGTGACCCAGGCTGGTTAGTACACGGCCTCCCCAGGACTTCCAGCGAGCACGAGCTACTTGGGAACTGGTGTGGTGGGAGCTGAGAGCCCCTTGTGAACAGGCTGTGCATCCAGAACGTCTCCCTGTCTCACAGGCTACCAGACAGATGAATAAATGCTGATTTTTGTCATTACGGGCATAAGTCAGCTTTGAACTGGTGCCTTTGGCTGCTGCTTTGGCATATCCAGTTTGGTTTTGTGGGCTTGGGGAAGCTGGAGTGTACAAGAATTGCTGGATCGTTACGCAGCTCCCTGTCTGAACTCCCCAGCGGATCTGGTTCTCTTTGCAAGAGGACAAGTTCCCCCTCCCCTATCTCTAAGCTCTCTACGTGCTTCAAGGAGTTACTGTAATGATCAGTTCTAAGAATCTTCAGCACAGTAGAAGCTGTAGAATTTTTCTAACCCTGTCCTGCAAACTAGCTCTTTTTTTTTTTTTTATCGCCACTCCATCTGTTTGTGTTATTGGACATACTGTTTTGCACACTGCTGGCAGTGCACTGATGCTGACCTAGAAACTTAGCAAGGGAAAAAACAGCAAACATGCTTGTTTGGGGCTCAGTGAGGTTTTAGATATCTGATACGACTATGTGCAGCAAGCAAGGCCACTCTGTTTCAAGACTCATGGAATAAACGTTTACTTAATGGAATATCGCAGATCTGTTGTGATCCATGGGGGCAAGTAGTGTCATTCAGGCTCAGCGGACTAAAATAAAAGTCCTAGGAAGCTCTAATGGTCTTTAGCTGGGGCTAGAAGTTTTCTGGCAAGATCTGCCCTGTTTTGAATTGTTTCCATGGGTATATGTTCTAAGCAACTCTATACTGAAGCCTTCTCGCGATATAAATAGTATTGTTTATATAGCCATTAATGAAGTCTCCCTGAAGTCTCCTTCCTTGTGGGTAATTTACCTGCATTACCAATGCTGAAAGGCATAATATACTACAAAAGGACAATCTGTAATGGGTGTAGTTTTCTTTCTTGAGACAAATTCTATGCTCAAAGCAAAGCTTAATCAAATACACAGATCTAGTATTGCTCTGTAAAGGTTTGGTTCAATGTTTTCCTTTAGTAACAAATGAAATTAGAATGTTCTTCAATATGTGGTTACTGTATATTCCTACCTGTAGTAGGTCTCCTGAAATTCATAAGAAATAAAATTGACTCTTGAGGCTTGCAGGATGAACTTCAGATAGAGTATGATTATTTAACCTGGAAGTTTGAGGCTGTTACAAATCTTGGCTTTTACCCAGTTCTTTGTATTCTGAGGGGAGTGACATCTCTAAATAGGTGAGGAGTTATGACTGAGCTTGTTATCGCATGGGTGTGGGGCTGTGAAACCACGTAGAAATCCTGTCTGTCATTTTCCTGCTTGGTGTATTTATAGGAAGATAATGGTGACTGTCTCTTGGATATACAGAACAAAAGATAAGTCATTTTTGTAACATGAAGTGAGATGTTTTTTGAAATTTTCAGTTTTCAAAGTGTGGACTGACATATGAGGTTGATGGCACACAATTTACTTGTACAAAAGTTATTCAGGATTTAATGGTCACTTTTGTTTGCTGTCTCTTTTAAATCTTAAGCACTGTTTTTTTGTTTGTTTTTTCTTTGGCTTTGGTTTTTGGTTTAAGGTTGGCTATGATAGTATCTGTTCCTTCTGACCTCTACTTGAAATGGAATTACAGTAAATACTGTTATTAGCAAAGTCATTTCTGCTTCCATTGACTTGTAACGATCTTAAAGAGGATGTGCCTTCCTGTGTTTCCTACTGGGAATGCTGTTCCCTGGGTCAGGAAGAAGACAAAGTTGTGCTTCAATGTAGTGTGCAGGTTAATATTTAGTTCTACTCCAAAAGGTGATGAAATACTGGAAACCAGCCAGGGATGGGCACAATTATTTTTGGAGAAAGTTGCGTGACATTTATTACATCACTGATATAACTCATATGTAAATGGGTTATGTTCTGTTTAAAATAAAGTACTGTGGCATAGAAGATATGATAGATATCTTTTATTCCTATAAGGTCTGCATTAGAAGAAATAATGCAATGTACTGCCAGAGAATTTTTCACTTTCTCCTTGTTTCAGCAGTGACGGTATCCTTGCCTTGCTTTTCTCTGGGTCCAAAGGAGAAAATAATCCAGAGCCTGGTACATGCTTAGTGTAAGCAGAAACATTAAATACTGATCCAAAAACCTGGATTTTATAAAATGTTTAAGGAAAATCTAATGCTTTATTTCAAACTACAGCTAGTAGTTTTTTCAGCAGTGTGTTCATTCAGCCCTGCAAACCAACTGCACGTTCCATGGGTAAAACTGGTGATCCAAGTGATTCCTTGGAATTTATTTCAGTAAATCTTAACCTTGAAGATACAAATTTAGCAGTTAGGACATTTAGCAGTTTTTTCACCTGTTGGTATCCTAAAAACAAACAAGGTATAATTGTCCATCTATCCCCATTTTTAGCTGTACTGAGCTGGAAAGAGATTCTCTTGGGAGAGCAATCGATTCTAGCCTTTGTGCAGCTGGATGAAGCTCAGCAAACACAAATACCTTGCAGTTGCCCAGCCTTTACCTTGCGACTTCTCTTTGACTAAAGCACCTTCATCAAAATTCTTGTTGAGTTTTAGCGAGAGGAAGAGTGAGATGATGAAAAGGTTGTCTAAGATGGTTAGTTGCTGCTTCTAGTGACTCTGGAATCCTTTGAGCACTCAGAAGTATTTTCCCTGTTTAGATGATTGTTGTAGTCAAGAGGAGGAACAGAAAATTAAGGCATTAAATCCAGTTCTCAGCTATATTTGAAAACTTGACAGTACAGGCAATTACCTGTAGCATCTTTTACAATTGTAAGATGCATGTTCTGCAAGATGTAATTTGCTAAAAAGTGAGTGTGGGAAGGTGTCAGTTAAACATTTTATTCATCCATTTTCTCATTACTCATGGGGATACATTGGTGAGTTCATTTCTCTTCCTCCTCTTGTGTTCAAGTAACTTTCAGGAGTGAGGTAATCATGTAGAAAAAGCTGCTTTGAAGTTACCTTTGGTCTACCAGAACACATCTGCGTATCTGAAACCTAACAACTCGAAGTAACCAGGCAGAGGTTCTAAACTCTGTTAAAATAAAACTTGCAATAACAGATAATGCTGTGTGATAATACCAGTAACACCCAAATTCTCAGAGCTCTCAAAAAGGTCAAGAGTGTTCTTCGTATTGGTAGATACTGCACGGGGTGTGCAAAGCATTGCCGTGTATTTTTATGATGGTAAGAGATGCTTGTTAAATGAAAAGTCATTTTTATCCTTAAGTGAAGGACAGTGATGATTCTTCATCACCACAAGGAAGAAGACAATTGTAACAATTTCAGAAAAGATGCTTTGAAAAACAGCTAAGCTTAACAGCAAATCTGGAGTTCTTGTATCTCCTGGATGTTGCAGATAGCAATTGTGCGACACAGCTACTTACTGCATTTTTCTTTTCAGGCAGAAGGTGACTCATTCTGCTCTGGGCAGCAGTTTTCCACTATACTAAATGCTCTTCTGTTTGCAAGTATTTTTATGATGTTAGCTGTCAGTAACATGGACTGATATTCCTGCTTGTAGGCATACCTGGCCACATACTCAGTCCTGAGTACTGAACTACAGCGCTCTTCCCACTGCCAGAGTGTCTTTTGGGATGAGACTAAGTTTTGTTTTCCTTGCATCTCAGATTGTGCTTTTAAAATTAAACAGATTTCTTTAATCTTGAAGAAAATTATGATAATGTTAGAATAGGTAATGTGGGGGGAAGCATCAATTTTTGGCACTTATTTCTGCAATAGATCTTGAAAATTAGGTTTTAGTACTGTTTATTTCCTGACATTAGTCTGATGAAACTTTTACTTGCCGTAGCTTTTTCCTACCACTGCTAGCACGATACACAGGTAGTCACTGGAGATGAAGTCATTCTAATAAGATATCAGTCTTATTGTCTTTTTAGTCAGACTAGGGAAGATATGAAGTATTTAGCACTGCGTATGTTCCTAAAGAAATTCTCACCTTTGATTTTGAGGAGCCAGTGTTGGTCCTGGTTTGTTACTGAAGTGCTAGAGTTTGCAAACAGTTGACGTGACATAATTTGCTTCAGTGTGACTACAAGTTACTAACTAAACTAAAATCCAGATGTTTTTATCATGCGAGATCTTAACGGCCATCCTAAAAATAGGGAAGTATTTTGTATTAGTTCTGTTTTTAAAAGCAGATTGGGAGATAGTTTGGATGAGGCAAGTGGCAAGCACGGAACTCCAGCCTGCATAGCTGGAGGTAGCGTGTGTTGGTTGGGTGCCGGCTTGGCGGTCACGGACCTGTTTGCTTCCCTGGCTGCTAGGGCTACGACAAAGATGCTGGCTGATGCCCAGCGCAGCTGCCTCCTGGTGCATCTCTGCTCCGTCTGATGCTGGGGCCGTTGCCTGGCACGCAGCAGCGTGCAGTGCCAGAAACACGCTGCGGCCAGTTGAGGGCACACGAAGTGGCAGACCTGGCTGTATTTTGCAGTGCCAGATCAACCAATATCTCAATGATTCGAGGGTAGCTTTTAATATGGATATAACGAGCTCCTCAGCACACAGAAGTGATCACTAATTAACTTAATATTGGTCTCTGAGCTGGAAGAGGATGCTGAAACAAAGGTATTTTCAATAATCAGAACAGGTTCACTGTGTTATTTCTCACTGATTCTTGAAGAACTCTTACACCACCTATGCCACGCCGTACTATGAACACAAAGCTGATCTATGATGGCTGATTATTGCAGGCACTGTTCTGTCTGTACTTTAGGCAAACCTGTATCAAAATAAATGTTTAATGAATTTTGCAAATTAATATTGATCCTTATTTTATTTGGGTCCCTCAGAAGGTTTTGAAACATAAAGGCTATTTTGAGGCTTTATTTTGCTCTGGAATCCCCTGCTTTGATTTATATGTTTGATTCCTGTTTCTTGGCTTTACCTTACTGAGCCTACCGATGCAGTTAGGGTTCCTGCAGCAGTGAGGCTGGATTGTTTAGGAGTGAAGAAGGACCAGAATTGGGCAAATGGTTGTACGTTTTGTTTTGGATTTTGTTTGTTCATGAAATGCTGTGAGTGTTACATTTCTGTTCATCTTCATAGGAGGAAAACTTCACTAGTGTGAATGACATTAAATTCAATTTCCTTACTTAAAAAAAAAAAAATGCCTGGGGGTGAGGAGCAGAGATGAGGGGCCAGAAATGTTTTGCTCTAGTTTGACTGATAAAGTTACCCCACCTTGAGAAAATCATGGCCTTGAAGAGCTTCTGTAACCTAAACGGACAAGTGTGGTGACTTCAAAATATTTTAAATTACTTTTATTTGCAAACCATAGCACTTTCTGAGTAGTGCTTGATAAGTCTGGGCTTGATAAGCCCAAACTTATTGGCCAACTAAAGATTGAAGAAAGGTTAATAAAAAAAAAATAACATAAATAAGTGAACAAGCTAATCAGGTTCTGGAATGTCGAGAGGCTGGTGCTTTTCACTTGCAAATCTGGTACATAAATCTATATTACTGCATGTTTGCAGAAGGTCTTTATTGAGGGCTCAGAGGGTGACAGCATATAGTTTCATATTCCAGTTATTGGCTTTAACTGTTACAATCCTTAACTTGTAATAGATTTATTCTAAATCAAATAGAACTGCTTTCTTTTTTTAAAATGTTTAATTAGGAGGGAAAGTACAACAAGCCTTGGAAAAACTAGATGAAATATAAAGGAAGAGAATGCATAGGACGGTCTATCATTTTCTAGACTAGCTGGCTTATAAATGATAACAGTAATTATGTCCTAACTGTTTGTGTGTTACTTTACAGGTCTGAAGGTGAAAGTTCAAGAAGCATCAGGTATGTGTATGTTTGCATTTCAGTCATGCTGCCTTTGTTTTTCTAAGAAAATAGTTGATTTAAAAAGCACCACATTAGAAGCATGAAATGGAAACAGATTTAAAGGTGTTTGTTTTATTATTGGTTTGACTTGCAAGTTCCTTTATTCAAAATACAAATGGCATGCTATGTTGGAAAAGTACAGTAATGGATAACGGCATTCCTGAATTGTTTTGTTTACAATATGGCTTAATTAAGACTTGTATCTTATTTTGGAAACTGCAAAAGATTGTTTATAGTTAGTGCTGCCAATCAAAATGCATACTAAATACACTTTGCTATTAGCAAAGGAGCGAGCCAGCTGTCATGTTTTTGGGGTGACACCTGTATTGACGAGAAGTCCATGTGCTTGTTCTGGCTTTTAGTTTTCACTTTTTTTATCTGACAGAGACCCTTCATTGACTAATTGTTACAATACTCGTTGTGCACTTGGAAGATTCAGATAATTTAGAGAATTTAGTGTAATTATCAGATACTTTAAAACTTATTAGATATTTTTTACATGTTATTTCAAGGGTATCTTTTTAAACCTACTCTGAAAATGTGGCTGTTCTGAGTCAAACTTGTAGAACTTGAAACAGTGCTGTAAAATTTGACTGAAATTATAAAACTATATACTTGAATCTGAAGGAGTCCCACATGCAATAGACCATTACAATTAAGTAGATGTCTTGATTTACAAGAAGTGTGGCCATTGACCAATGATAACAAGGTCCAACATATTGTCTGTGTGTTCACTGTAATACTCTGTGCATTGGTTTGGGGATTGTCAGGATTTCTCATCTAATGACATTTTATTGCGTTTTATGTCTTTTTTAAAAAAAAAAAAAAAGCCAGAACCTTCACTTGCAGAATTAAAAACCCATTTCTTGTCCACAGGGTATGCAGACTATCCACAGAAACAGGTGAATTGCAAAATAGTTTACCTGATATCAGAAAAACAGAATTTTGTAGGAATCAATCAAAGATGCTCTGAAATGCTTTTTTCTTGCAGCAGAAATGAAAATCAGTCTGGTATTGACCTGAGTGAAAGGCTGTGCAGGTGAAGTTGGCAGCACATTCTTAATTTACAGCAACTGAACTGGACAAAATCATGATCTGCTATTGTTAAGACTATAGTAAGATGCCTGTGTCTTATTCCTTGCTTATGTCTCCCTGTAGTATTGCCAATATGCTTGTAAGCTGTGGAAAGAGTAATGCTGACTAGGTATTGCAAACTAAAAATAAGTCCAGTGGCATGTGAATTTACAGCAGTGTAACTGAGGTCACCTTTCAACCTGCTCAGACCAGGTGCATCTATAGAAAATGTCAATGCTGCACGGGGCATATTTCTCCTGTATACAGGCTCCAGGGTTTGAAAATCAACGTCACGTGTTCTGTATGGAACCCTGTCAGCAATCGTGCAGCATGAGTCTTAGGGCAGTGGTATAGTGGTCTGCTCTGAGACAAGAGGGTTGCAGTTAATAAGCAAGAGCATTGGTTAGGATAGCAGCGTTGGACTCTCACTAGCGTTAGCACTTAAGATAAAAGGATCACTGCAGATAAATTCTGAGATGCAATTGTGTTTTTTAAACCTTTTTTCTGCATGAGGATTGTTTGGAGATTAGGTGGATGACAAAATTTGGCATGTATTTCTCTGTCACTAGAAGTCCGTATCCTGTGACCATTCATAGAAATGGCTCCTTCCACAGAAACAAGATCTTTATCTCCTGTTCAGTGTTCCACTGGTACGGGAGCAACCAATGCAGAAATTAACTTCTGTGTTTGCATTTCTAGCAGATGCATACAGACACAGCTCAGTCTGAATTCAGCATGGGTCAGAGCTGATACACCAGAGTGACATGGGCATTAACCTGTAGAGTAGGTCTGCCCTGAGCCAGGTTCATCTTTCTCTTTCCCCCTTACTTCCTGTAAAAACAGCACCATTGTCAAGCTCATTGAACTTTTTAATTCTGATAGGAGGGTCTTTTTGCCAGTTGTCTTGCCTCTGAGCCATAAAGAGAAGAATTAAGATTGTGAAGGGAAACAAATAAGTATATCTTGTGGGGGTTTTGTTTCCTTCACGCCACCCCTCCCCAGCCTGCGGTAAGTAGCTGGGGTTGGCAGGGCACAGAAGTCTGAAGCCAAACGTGTCTTATACGTGGGGCTTGGAAACCTTGAGTTCAGCTCAGGTGGCACCAGGAGCTGGGTGAGTACAACCCAACTCTTGGCCTTAGAGACTGTTTTTGGAATAATTGGCTCTTTTCATACCAAAATGGAATACCCAGTACCAGTGATACACCAGAATTTTACACTGTCGCTCATCTGCAGAAGTCACTGCCTTGGTGGATTTGTTTTTAGTAGCTTTATAACTTGTCATAAGAATGCAAGTTTATCTAAAAGATATTTTGAAACACCCTGAAATTCAGCAAACATTGGTCTGAGTGTGCGAAGACAAGCTTGATGCAGAAAAGCAATATGATTCTAGCTAATACACTGAAACAATTAAAAAGAATAGGTAATTATCTTGACTTTTTCCTTGGCCTTCTCATTGGGATAATTTATTGGTTTTAGTTGCATAGTTTGTGCAACGTCTTAAAATATGTTCTGCCTATAATATTGTTGTACTATAATAAACTTGCGTTGGTTTCCTTTTGTTGAATGCCATGTAATTTTCAAGCCTAGGTATTTATGTTAAATCTATTACATTGATAAATTGCTTTGAAAATTTTGCATTCTCAGATGTGATGAATACATACACAGTGAGCTTTGAAATTGTCAGTGTGATGGTCCTTTTTAATTCGCTGTCTTTTTGTTCGTATGTTTTCAGTAGAAAATGCAATTTGTTTTACATGCATTTTTAATATTTAGTAGCATGACTAAAGAGTTACAGATAATAATGTATAAGTGTGGTATAACCTATCATATCAATGTTTGTAGGACTAGGGTATCTTAACGTCTAGTAACTAGAAGATGTTTCTCTTATCTCTATTATGGATGGCGAACATTTAAAGAACACAAGGCAACAGAATAGAGGATTCAAGCAGGGACTGTGAAGGGACTCTGCAGATACTTGTTAGATCAGTAAGCAGTTCTGACTAGCAACCCCCCAGACCTGCACAGAAATAATACCTGTGTTCTTGCTCTCGTTCTTTTCCCATTTTTCTTCTTAGAAGAGTGTTATAGTTGCATGTCATATTGTTGGCTTAAAGACATAAGATTTAATTAACTGTTTCTGTAGGTATTCCTTTGCTGCTTTTCTGGCGGTAAAATAGGTGAGATGAAATGAGTTGACTGTAGCTTGTAGTTGACCACAACTCCTCCATGATATTCTCAGTATAACTCTAGTGTTGCTTGTGCCATCAGCCATCCTGTGCAAAATATATTTGCAGTCCAACCACTGGATTTGACCTATCTTTTGTCTGTACTTTTGTTCCTTCTCAGTTGTGTGCTTTTTGAAGGAGAAATTAAGTACAAAATGTAGTAAACTATAAGTTTAAACATAAAAGCGGGTAGTTCATGATGGTGCCTGAAGTGAGAGGTGCAAGGCTATTGCCAAAAAAAGATGTGGGGTTCTATGAGGACCCATGTAATACAAGAAATATGCAAAGGGGGTGGGGTGTTTGAAAAAAGGAGGAAAAAAAAAAAAGACAGTTGAAGTAATAGATACAGAGAAAACATCAGCTAAATTATTCAGCTGAACCAAAAGAGAAGTCTGAGACATTCTTCTCTACATGTAAATGGATGGAGGACACTGAAAGTTCTGTCTGTTGAGGATCATGCAAAAAGGCTAATTTTGTGTAAAGATGTATGTTAGATTAAGTGGAAGAGTAATAGCTTAATTTGTTTTAGAATGGGAAAGAATGTTAGAATATCAGCCTGGTTATGTGCTGGGTGGAGAGTGGGAGGAATGGCTGTTAAACACCTTGATAAACTTCAGTAATGGAGCCAGGGAGAGAGAGTCTAGCGGGAAGCAGATGGACTTTTTTTCCCACCATTTTTAGTAAGATCTACTTTAACTCTGTGATTCAGCCTCCTCTCTGATAACCTGCAAAGTACAGGTTTGGGGGAATTAAACACAGACAGATTTGTGAAACTAATTTTCAAATTCAAATGTATTGCTTAGCAATCTAAATGATTTGGTGACTGCATGTAAAGATGACCTTTTCTGGAAGCTTTTAATTGTTGCATAAAGATTTTTCTGCAGTTCTTAAGCAGTCCGTAAAATGCATAAAACCACCATTTGATATTAAATTTAAGCTATTCCTAAAGCTGATGAAAACAAATTAGCCCTTTGTTATCCCTTCCTGAAATCTTGTTCCAGCATTCCTGTTCATATGCAGCTGGAATGTCTGTTCTGCCCTTCTGACTGCTAGAAGAACTTTTATCTATAAGAATACCAGATTGGGTTTAGTTTTTTCCTCCAGACTTTGTAGTAGAGTTATACCTTAGAAATCGTTTTATGCGATGACATTCAAAGGATTAGCAAAGCTTATTAAAATCAATAATTAGCAGTAGAATCCAAAGTGATCGGTAGTTTTTTATAATCATGGGTATTGTTATCTCAACTTTTCTGCTAAGCTCTAGTGTTGCTTAGATCTTGTCTGTAAAAGGCTTTTCAAGTTTGTTAATAGTTTGGACTACTTATAAATATTAAATTATTTAAAAATATGAAAAATTTAAGAATTTAAATATTTAAAGACCTTTCTCAGACACATAGCAACATCAGTGTTTACTTGCACAGCTACCCATTTGACCACCCAGAATTTACTTTGTATCTGGGAGAGGAACTGGAAATAAAAATAAGTAAATTTTAAAAAATGGCTGGTAAAGACAGTGGTCCACTGTCAAATAGTGTGGTAAATGTTTGAAACAGGAAAACTCTCCTATGAACTATTCATATTAAACACCATTCACCATTTCGCCACTAGCGAAACTTATATTGCAATAAATTGATGAGAACATGAAATATGTATTGTGGAGTGCTACATGACTTGGACGGGAGATGAATGCCTTTACAATACAAAGTGAATGTAAACTGTATTAATGGTGATAGGGTCACAGTTCATGATTAAGTAGGATCTTTTGCTCTCTTCCCTGTTGCATCGGTAAGGCTGGTCTCTGGAGGACGTGCTATAAAGGCAACAGCTAGTGTGTCAAGCAGCATAACCATCTTAGAAGTTGCTCTTCGCACAACTGCTTTCATTTACTCATGCAGGCTGCTGGCTGGTGTCAGTCTTCTCCATCAGCCTTATGAGGAAAGTGAGAAGTTTCTTTGGACAAGGCAATGGACAAATGGAGGTTTAGATGATGTTTGTAAGACACTTGCTAAGTTGGGAGAGAGGAAGGTGATACTACTTCATGCAGCGTGGTTAGCTGGAGTTCCATTGGTTTTAGTGCACTACTATCTGAAGCCACCACGTGGTCTACACCCTTTACCTTGCTCTTTTTGGTGTACTGCGAGCTGATTTCCTCAGCAATTTTGAACAGTTACAGAGGGCAGAACATGGCCATATATATGCTCTAGTAGATGGGGAGTCATTGTTTGAGCTCTGTAATACAGTGCTCACAAATTTTTCGCTTCCTGTTCATTTTACTCTAAGTGGAATACACTCACAGTTGCGAAGCTCTTTCCTCAAGAGCAATTGTATTCAATATAACAAAACTTTGTAGTGTCACTAGTGGCATTTTAGGCACTTGAGTTTTGGGAAAGGCATTATGGAAATTGATTGTAAACTGCAACTAGCCTTGAAGATTTCCTAGTGACACTGAGTGCCTTAATTTTTTTGAGTACCCATTTTGAGGTGTTTTAAAACTTTCTGATTTTCGAAAAAGGTAGAGTGTATACCTCAGCAATTGGTATAAGTGTTTCAAATTGCATGCTGACTTTCCAGTCACAATCATGAATCTTTCAAAAAAAACAAACCCTTGCCAGTCAAATATTGATACTTAATCAGCATGATATTTTACCATTGAGTGGCTAAAATGGTAGATATTTTAAGTAGTCAAATTTCAGAAAGTTAACATTGTTAATGTGATTGAGAAGCATACACCTTATTTTGTAGACCTTCTATTGTTTTTACATATCCTCTGTTGGAAGAACAAAAGAATGCTGCTCTTTTTTTGAGACAGTCAAGAAGCAAGTTAACTGAGTTCTAGTTCTCAAATTACAGCAAAAATCACATTGTTCCGTCAAAGTGTAATGTGTAACTGCATGATGATATTAGCTAGTAGGAGGAAGACGGTTGAGGGGAACTCTTTTTAACATGATAATCTTCAAAAGAAGTCCATGATTCTGTCCTTCAAATGATAAGCTTTTTTCCTGGGCTGTTTTTCAATGTATGAAGAATCCTAAGGGATATCATAATGTTTCATGACTCAAAGAAAAGCTTCAAGTACTGTAAATGATTCTAAGCAGTCACAGTCATGGCACAAATTGTATACTGGGGGACAAAACTTGAACCAAGCTAACTGCTTTTTGTTGTCCCCACCCTTAAATATTGTTTCCTTAAATCAATCTGGCAAAAACAAACAAACAAAAAACAAACAAACAAAAAAAAAACAGCATAGAGCTGGAAGATGAGTTAATTTGGAAAAGGGCTGACTTTTTTTTGGCAATAATGTGTAAATAGGTAGGCGTATCTGTGCAGCTTAATGAATTTTTTGCTTCAGATAACGTATTATAATATTTTGACTTACGAATTACTGAGATTCCCGTTTTCTACCAAAAAGTAGAATCAAGTCTTGCTAAAATCAGATACCATCCAGGTGGATAAACTAGCATATGCAAGCATCTTGCCTGAAATTATTTCCACTGGAAATAGACAGCTGTAATTTATGTAAGTTTCTAAGTGCTGATTGTGCTCAATAGAATTCTCTTGACAGGCTGGCAGTTGTCGAATTTGCAATCTTGAAGAAAAGACAAAGCTTTATAAGTGGTTTCACATTAATTCAATGCAACTAATTTTTGTACTCAATTCTTGACGGAGTTCTTGTTCACAAGTAATCCCATTGGTTACAATGTAAGATAAGGCTTGCTTAATGAGCAACATGTGTGCACAACTTAATTCAGTCAGTTGAGTGCTTCTAATGCCACAGGATTTATCTTTTGTGTAGATAAAGTAGTTTAAATTTCCTTCATGATTTTGCCATTCCATGCTTTTGTTCTTTTCTATTAGAATTCACATCAAAATCTGTCTAAATCTGGGGAATACAATATGAGAACAAAGAAAGGAAAGAATGTAGAATATCTCTTACTTCCTGCGTGCTTCGTAATGTTCTTCAAGGGCTTTGGTTAAAGTTGATTCTGCAGCCCTTGCTGAACTGCTTGTAATTACACTGAATTCATTTCTGCACGGTCACTCTTGTCAAGACAACTAGGAGTAGCGTGTATTTTGAGTAGAACTTTGCACACCTATTAGCTGTTTGGTGGGACAATGAGAACCACCTGTAAGTGGGCTAGTGTTTTTAGCAAGTTGAAGAGATCCAGCAATGCAGCTTCCACTAAATGATGTTGCTTTCTGGCTTCCCTTCGTACCTGCTTTCTGGAACGTGGACTGTGCTGTACTCATGACACAAAGCTTTCCCTGCTCCTCGTTGTAGGCTGAGAGATGCATGCAGTTCTGCAGATACACATAAAACTGTCTGAGGCATTTCTGTTTTAGAAAAGAGCTGTGACATGGTCCAAACAGAACCTTGTTTCTGCTGTAGTTTTTGCAGGAGCTCCAGAGGAGAATGAGGTATGATCTGAAGTTGGCTTAATTTATGAATTTAAAGCAGTTATTCTCTTTTCTTATTTATTTATAATGGAAACATTATTCCAGACAGTGCTGTGAGGACAGGAATGAAGTCTGAACAGAATTAACCAGCATACTTTTCTGTCCACAACACTGAAAACAATCTAGAGCAACTATTGGAAATCCATGTGTATGCGCAAACCGATAGGATCATGAGTTGGAGACACTGAGTTTTGGTAATGATTTGCTTCTATGCACTGGCAATAAAATCTGTGCTTCATTGCACATAATCTGTTTCTTCCAAAAGCATCCATGTATTAGACATTTATAGATAGGATTCTAAGCTAAAGGTACTTTAAATAGAAGAGAACTTTCACAGTTCTTTTTTCTAGTTTTTCTTACTTTGCCAAGGAGTCAAGGCTAAACTAACTCTATTCAACAGCGAAGTATGCAGCAAAAATAGCTGTGTAGAATTCTTTTGATAATTTTTAAGGGCTCCCCCCACCCCTTGCCTTTCTAATCTGTATTCTGGGCGGTTTTATGCCTCAGTGTAATTCAGGAATGATCCTTGGATTAGGGCATAAGCATGACATAAACATCTGGTTCATCTGAGCTGTTTCAGGGATGCTTTTAGAAGTGTTCCAATAAGTGCAATTGTAAGTAATTGGAAGATGGAGTAAACAAGCAATGCATTGCAAAAGGTAAGAACAGAATAGCAAATAACATTGTAGGGATAAAAAGAACATTTTAGGCTGACACCATATAAAAAAAAATACTTAAACATGTTATAAATAAGTTGCTATCAGCTAACGTTTTAGTCTTGGAATCTAAGACTAAAGCTTCATTTGCAATGTAACTGTTTCCTCAGAACTACAACAAGAAAGTTGGAGTTGGCAGCATGTGTATTTTTGGTTAGGTGGTGATTGCTGGTGGCTTTTCCTGCAATTCTTGCTCTACTTTCTGATTAAAAAAAAAGTCAATTTTTATTCTTTTGCAGGGCTCTCAGTAGCTTTCTCCCTTTTCAGAGAGTTCTCAGTGGCTCCTAACTTGTGTTGTCAGTGCACTCCCATTTAGAGACATGGAAATATCGTGCTAACAGACTTAGCTTTCCTAGCAAAATTAACATGGAAGTTGTTGCACTAGTAGTGCTCGTGAAACCTAAATAGGATGCAAATCTCTGTGAAGTGTTTGCTTGTGTTACATCGAAGGAGAACAGAAGAACAGATGCCAGTGGAAATTGGGACATGCTGCTGGTGTAGTTACCTTGCTGGCTGCAGTGCTGAAGTCCTTAAATTCCTCAGGCAGAGGTTCCTGCTTATTTTTTGACGCCATTTCTTAGAACTTCAGTTTCTCACAAATGTCAGAACTGTGGGATGGGAGGCTTGGACTCTGTAAGTACCTAGTATCTTTGGAATAGTTACAATTCAGACTCCTTGGATGACTTGTCACTAATGCCATCAGTAACCTAATTTGCAGATTACTGAAGATGTAACCAGCTTTAACATTATGAAGTTGATTTTCCCTGTTGGAGGAGAACCGCCAGTAGGTCTAACCTGTGTTGTGTGTATTCAAAGCTGCGATGTCAGCCTGGTGGTTACCTTTGGGAAATACTTTCAGAGTTGATATATGGGATGCACAAAATGAATCTGAAGAGAATTTCTCCTTGGTCTGAAATAGACAATAGTAAGAAAGGATTAGGCTTGTTGTGTGCCAACTTAGTACTAATAAGAACGTGCATGAATTTTACAGAGTACCCCACAAAAGTGACAAAATGTTGTTATGGGAAGCGGGTATTTTCAGTGTGTCCCATAGAGGAAAACTTACAGCTTTTAGAGAAAATAAATATTCAGAAATATTTAGTTAGTAAATATGTGAAAACTTTTTGACAAAAACTGCTTAGAATTTTTCAGTATTAATTGGCTTCAAAGGTGAAAGGAAACTTTTAAGCCAGATCAGGACTGATTTCTATTTACTAAAATTTTTGTCTTTACAAATGCAACAGTATGGCTACCTGCATAACACTGTCATGAGAGACCAAGTAAGGTCAACTGTTTTATTAGTTCCCTCTAGAATCAGGAGATTGTAAAAGGACAAGGACATCCTTTTCAAAGCATCTTTGTCCTGTAACTTTCATTCTTTCTCTGTTTTCTTTTCCTTTTTTTTTTTTCCTGTCTGTATCTCCCCTGGAAAATATTCTTGTACTTTTTGAAATCAAGATCACAGAGAATGAAATTTTTATGTAGTGAATGGAATTCTAATTAGTCAAGTGTTAATGATGGGAGCTTAACCATAAGACAGCATGATTTTAAAACTTGAAGAGGTTCAAGTCTTAAAGTCTTTTATTTTCGTCAGGGCTTCTTTCTTGAGATTTTCTAAATTTCAGGAAGCATTAACTGCACAATACTCACTGCAATGTCTTGTCCTTTAGATGAAAAAGCTGTTCGGTTTCTGATGTTATTTTCTACCTGATGCCATAAAGAAACACATTCCTCATGTTAAAGTGTAATTCACTGTTAAGGGTGTCAGCGCTGCTTCCCAGCCTTTGATGGATGTGGAAACTTTTCTGAGGGTTCTATAGGTTATTTCGTCAGACCTTGAGAACATATCACTAGCTAATTATTTGGGTTTATCCTTCAAGCAATAGCAAGATCTTTAGGGTTTTTAATTTGAGCTGTGAACAAACTTAGGGGAAAAAAAAAAGAAATTCTGTAGACATTTTATATCGAAGGACAGATAGGACTAAGTAATAAAAACAGTAGGCTGCATAGCAAAGAAGAGACAATAGAATACGTATATATATTTTTTTTTAATTTGGAATATAGTGAACTTATGTATCAGTGGATAATTCATTTCCTATCACAACCGCAGACTGCAAATGAAATGATAGCCTAGATGTAATTTCCTCCAAATAATGAGTTTCCTGTGGTAAAGAGAATAGCAGAAGAGGACAAAGGGCCGTAGCAGTGATGTGCCCACTCTGTCACTTCTAATCTGTTGTACGTGGTGTGTGCTTAAAAGCAGTCTTGTGAACAGATTAACCAAAGCTTATTTACAGAGGCATGACTATGCTGAGCTTGGGTGAATGGTCGCGTGTAGGTGCAGATATCCTTGTACTCTGCAATATGGAAGTAGAGGCCAAGGAGTTCTTTGAGTTTTGTTGTGTTGCTTCTTCCTTTAGTGTCCAGTCCTAATGTCTATCTTCAGGTTGCTGTGTCTACCAGTATCACAGATGGGCAGGAACACAAGAACAGGGATATCATCATATTTGATATTTTAGCAACCAAATGTTGTACCAAGTGATTTCAAATTGTATTTACATTGTTCTATCTTCTTTTGTAAATGAATCTGTAGATCTCGCTTTAATTTACTGGATGAACAGAAAGCAGTAAGAAAGTAGTCTTTCAAGCATACTTTTTTGTAATTTAAATGTAGTGAAAACTGTTAAGGATTCTGTGATTTTTTTTTTTTTTTTTTAGTAAAAATGATTAACTGAAAGCTCTAACCTTTTGTGCCTCTTTGCTTTGCTCTATCATTAGCTGTCTTCTGTTCAGATTAAGAGGAGAAAGTAAAGCACTTTAACTTGTCTCCGTAATGGATGCCCTCACTTGCTGAAACCCCATATTGATTCCCCGGTCTTATCCTCTTCTGAATGTACTGTAAATAAACGTCAGCTAATCTTGACTAATTTCTGCCATCAATTTGGTCTCATTAACTTCTTGTTGATTAAATCAAGTACATTACTTGGGATGCCCCTATAATTTATTTATAATAGTTAACTTTATCAGTGGAATAAAATTCTTCCTCTGAATTTTAATGAAAGAAACAATCTCTGTATGCAGAAATAGAGAGTGGAGCCAACGTTAATAGAGCTGCACTAAATACTAGATACACTTACTGTACGACAAGTAGATAAATAGTCTTTTGAAGATAAATATTTACTGACTTGCTCCTGAGTTTAGTCCAATTCTATTCTAACCTGTGTGGTGTATGGTGCAAAAGTGATGTCCTATACTCAAGACCTATGTTTTGAAGTGTTATAACAGTACACTTAGAGAACGTTCCCTAGATATCTTCAGTCTTTCAGTTTCTTTAGGTGCTTTTGTTTATCATACAGTCAAAGGTAATTTGGTCCTCAAAGCTCTAGGAGTGGTAAACGTGGGAGCATATCACTCGCCTTAAAATGATTCTTGAACTCAATTTAATCCTTCCTTTCCAGATCCTGCAGACCAATAATATGCATGAATTAAGATGACTTACCATTACTCAGTTTGGGGGTTAAAAAAAAAAAAAAGTCCCTTTGTGCTCATGCAAACATCAAAAATCCAGCAAGAATTTATTTAAATCGCTAGCCTTCTAATAAACCCCTCAGCTCTGATGCATAAATTGAAGAAAGTTTCCTCTCTGCAATGAAGATGAGGCTTTCAGCTTGCGCATTGTCATTTAATATGTGCTCAGAATGTACTAAAATAAGCTTGGCTTGCCTGAGATGTCACAGCTCTTTGTTTTTTCATAATCTTTTCCTTCTGCCTATGGTTTTGTAATGAACTGCTTTGAAAAGCACTGCTATAAGTAACCTCCTGACCGGTGCGTGTCTTTGCCAAAATGACAATAGGTTTTCAGATACACAGCTACAGAGGACTGAATTCAACCAAGATAACATTAGCAAGATATTTGAGCATTACTTTGATAGTGCACTTTATCTATCGTAAATGAGTATTTGACTTTCAAGAACTGGGTCTAATGTGGCTATGAACTACCAAGTTATTTGTAATCCTGTGGCACTAAAATGTGCTGCGTTTCCTGAAGTAATTGTGAATTAATTGGCATTGCTGCTCTGCATACAGCAGAAGCAATCTGTTTCCTTAGTGAACGCTTTCCACAAAATCCTTTAGGTATCCTTTCCATGCCCAAATCTTTTCACAACCTTTTTTTTACAGACCTTGGAGAAATGCATGAGGCTATATGGAAAAGTGTGTGTTGTTGTTTAGTAACGTGCATATGCTGTAGGGGAAAGAAATACAGCATGCATTGCTTTGGGATGCTGAAGAGAGACTAGTCAAACACCACTCAAACATGATAGCATAAATAGGGCTACCTTTTAATGCCAATCTAAACCAATCTATTCCTGCTTTTTTGAGATTCATCTTACTCTGAAACTCAATGCAACTGTCCAATTTTCAATACCTGTTTTCTTAAGGAATAGTTAACTGTTTGCAAGTTTTCCTCTTGTGGTGTTTTTTCTGGACCCACTCTCCTCTAAAGCTCAGCATAGTGGGTAGTCTATATAGGAAAGAACTTATTCAGACCAAGAGCTACTAAATGAACCAACAGTTGGTAGCTACTTGGCCTGTTTTATAGCTACCTAATTACCTAACTAACTTGCTTGGTAATCACTGTTCCATGGAGCTGGAGGAATTTTTCTTGGACATGCTCATGGACTGATTGAAATGGAGGAGGACCAAGGGGTTATGATGATGCTGTAATTTCAGAGTACAGAATTTCTATGGGATTACAGTTCAAAAGAAAAAAGTTGAGATGTGGAGGAGACCAAAGGTAGTGCCTTGGTTCCTGATTTGCCATTGCATTTCTACGGAAACCTGTGGTGTCTGTCACTTTGCCCAAATTCTGACTAGAAGATTTTATCAGAGTAAGATTGATACTGTGAAGCAGCTCTGTCCCTGGAAGTGCTTGCTGTTTGTGTGCCATGTGGAGATGACAAAATGGTCTACACAGGGGCAGGGGGGGATGCTGTTTGCTTAGTTTGTTGTTTAAACAGCTGATTCTGGCTCAGATGTAGCACCAGCCCTAACGTGATCAAAATCAATTCTATGTCTTCATGCATTTGCCTTTTAAGACCCTTATTTTATTGCAATTTATCCTCTCTAAGGACTGAGCAGGTGAGAGACAGTTCTTTCAAGTCTTTGCTTCAGAAGATGAATCACTTGTCAATGTTTCAGGGTAGCAAATGTACCTCCTTTCTCATGATATACTCAGCATTGCAGTGTCTAAATATTGTTAATGTAATGCATGTGACATTTAAATCTGTTTCTCTAACTAAGCAGTCTTGTTGAGAAGAAATAATAAACAGATTTTTGGAAGTCTGGGTTCACATAAGAAGAAAGCAGTGCTATTTTATAGCATCATAGAATGGTTTGGGTTGGAAGGGACCTTAAAGCCCATCCAGTCCCAGCCCCCTGCCATGGGCAGGGACACCTCCCACCAGCCCAGGCTGCCCAAAGCCCCATCCAGCCTGGCCTTGGGCACTGCCAGGGATGGGGCATCCACAGCTTCTCTGGGCAACCTGTGCCAGTGCCTCATCACCCCCATTTTGATAGCATAAAGCAGAAAGGCTACTGTTCCTCACGATCTATGCTTTGTCTCCATAGTGCTGCCCCATTATTTTATGGGGTTTGCATAATCATGGCTTATGTCCTTGTTCCTTCCTAGGATGTACTTGATAATAACTACAAATTTTCCCAAATGATCTTTGAGTCAATCATGATAATAGTAAACTTTCTTCTATGAAATATACGGCTTCTACTATTTGAAGTTCAAACTCTCTTCTTTGGTCTTGTGGAATTACATTCCAGTAACATACACAATCCAACATAATGAACCATGTTGGGCTGAGTGTTAAATATTCAAGATTTAAACTGAATTGAAAAAAAATTTTTGAGTTTGTGTATGTATTTATATGTATGAGTGCAGATTCAAAATAGCCTGTGAGAAGCAGTCCTATTCTATAACAACATTAAATATATGTAATAACTTAAGTAGGAATGTCAGAACTCTTTGAGATTGCTGATGTCCTGCATAGAAACAACTCAATCTGAGTCATGTTTTTGTATTGTGTCAATAAAACCTACCAAAGTATGTATATAGAAATTCATGTAAGGCACTTAAATATACACTACTCCCCAAACCTTAATCACACTGAAAATAGTGTTTTAATTTCCAGTTTTAGCTCCATAGTAGTTGTTAACATGTATATGTGTTTATGTTGCTGGAGCTGCGTAGGCAAAAAGGCATGGGGGCTGAACAGATTTTCCTTTCCTTTTTATTTGAATTAATGTTGTAGTAAAAGTAGTATGAACGCTCGCTAAGCAAGGAAAGCTTAAGAAGCTAGAAGTAAACTTCAAGTATAATCCTTCACTTCAACCCAGTGTACATAGATTTTAGGGAGCTCCAGTAGATTATTGAACAGAATGACTTACAGACTTAATGTAGAAGATACAGTACTCTGCTCCAAAACTTCATCCTGTTGCTTATGTCAGTTTGTGAATGCACATATTCTATATGCGTGTGTTTACATTTAAATACTAATGAGTCTCAAACACTGTTCTCAGACCATGCTAGGTGGTTAGTTCTTTATCTTTGTCTTGCTAAAAGTAACCCCAATTCTAAATTACATTAGACCACTGAAACTACAGTATCAACAACTCCCCCCACCCCTCCAAAAGAAACCCACAGCCACCTTGGATAACACTGGCTGGTATAAACTTCTTCCTAATTTATTTAAAAAGTTTATATCTACCCTGGAAATATGAATAGCAGTTGACCTTTCATTTCTCTAAGATTGTACACCTCTTACCAATCATGTCTAACCTAAGCCATTACCAGTCTGATGCTTTTATGGAGATCTTTTAATGTGGTTCAGTAATGAGCATTTTATCACTTCCAGGACAAAGATTGTTCTGCTGTTTCTTAGCTAAAATAGGGCAATACTAAAAGTTTAGTATCAGAAGAGAATAATGCAAGCTGATTTTTTTCGTTTGTTTGGCTAGCCCTTCTCTGGACACGCTCCAGCACCTTGATGTCCTTCCTGTAGCGAGGGGCCCAAAACTGAACACAGGGCTCGAGGTGCGGCCTCACCAGAGCCAAATACAGGGGGACAATCATTCCCTAGTCCTGATGGCCACACTGTTTCTGATACAAGCCAGGATGCTGTTGGCCTTCTTGGCCACCTGAGCACACTGCTGGCTCAATGATGCAAGTGAAAAAGATGCTCTTGAGCAAATCTGCAAAAAGGAGTTTTAATCTCTGTTCTGGATTCCATAAGTTAAAGCCAAGGCTATTGTTTTGTCCTACTTTCTCCTAACATAACAGTAATAAAAAGTAACGTGACAAGCAAGGAATTTCATCTGAAATTTAAGAACTAAACACTCTGCACTGATCTCCACTTATGTCTAAATAAGTTCATTTTTCTTTCTATAGATTCTCCAAGCAATGTTGGATTTCTGGCTTAAGCATCTTCATGTTGTGCTGTGTTCTTGATGTAATGGATGAGCTATCCTGACTAAATGATGGACAATAGAAACCAACATTAGTCTAAGCTGTGAATTTCATGCAGCTGTAAATAATTCTCATTGCAAAACATAAGGTTGTCAGTTTTTTTTGAGAACATGAGATATTAGTTTTCAAAATTTAAAAAAAAAAAGAGTTGTAGCTATTACCTCTCAACCGATTTGCAGCAGATGGAGCTGGCGCACGGTACACTAAAACTTAATGTGTACTTATCTGATCCTTAAATGAAATCTTGGTACAAATCCAGATTAAATTTGGTGTTTTGAAAGATGGTGTAGAGTGGATTTGCTTTTTTGAGTGGGTAATGAAAACAGTGTTTAAAAGGTTAAGCTTTTTTTAGGGGAAAGATTTACAAAGGTTTCCAAGTGTAGACTTTCCTTGAAATCTTGTTGTACCAGTTTGTTCATGACTTTGTTCCATACAGGAGCTTTTCTTTTGGACCTTGTTCATGTTGCTTGTTGTCTTGCATGCAAACCCCTCTAAATGTGCTTATTGTGAGTCAGGAGAAAAAAAAAAATGAAAATAACCATATGCTAAACATTCAAAAGTACTCTATTATAGTGAAACAACCTGTATGCTCGTATAGTTGAATACTTAAGATGCTTTTAACAGCTATGTTTTCCTTGGGAGAAAATGTTTATTTGTAAAAGTCATTGAAATGGAAAGAAAAAATGTCTGTTGCAAAAAGCTTAGGGAAGAACTTGGACTAATGGCAATGGAGTTGGAATTATGTGCTTGGTATAAAGGGATCATAGGAATGACTCGTGTAGCTAGGTTATTGATTAAAGAAGGGCTTGCACCACCTCGAGGTAAGACAACTAGGAAAAAAATGAGGGAAAGTACTAGCCTGCATATCAAGGAACCATGCACTTCTAAAACTCACAATATAGCGTCAGGCATGTACTGAAAGTTTTACAGAGGTTTTAAAAAAAGAAGAAGAAGAAGAAAAACCAGCAGTATTACCCACTGAGTGTTTACCAGGTCTCCAAGCCAGAGATACCAGGTATTACATTTCCTCTGGTCTTACAGCTGCCTGGAGCTAAGAGCACTGTTTCAGAGGAAGACTCTTCCTTTCCCCGGAGATGTCTGCATGGCCATATAGAGCACAGGTAGTTAAAAAAATAAAAATGGCTCTAAGAATGTTGTTGGTTTTGATAGCAGAAGATTGTCCCATCTTGAAGATGTTTAACTTGCTTTTGGCAATCAGGGATAAAAGGACTATGCATGAAGGCTGGAAGTGCAGGGTTTTTTTTTTTGTTTTTTTTTTGGACAGTGATTTTAAAACAGTAGGTGTTTGTCATTGTCTTCCTGCCTGCTGAAGTGTCATTGAAAGCAGCAGAATTCCATGCAACTCGAAAACACTTTTCCGTATTCTCTGTGATTTGGTAGGTAAGATAATGTGGTGTTGCAAATCTAGGACAAAAAGAGTTGGTGAAGCATTGTTAAGGACAGACACAAGCTGTTCAACACCTTCACTAGAGCAGGAATGGGGGCAAGAACTCCATATTTTTTCCAAATTCTTTCTTCTTTGTCCCTGAACTTGTAGGGGAATCCAAACAGGGAACTATAATTAAATTGCCTGAAGGAGTTGTTCTGCCATCGGTACTAGGACCTTACTCTTAGAGTCCTGCGCTGTGATATGTCTATTATTAGGCTGAGGCTGAGTTTAACCAGCAGCAGATGTGTTCAGCCAAGCCTTAGTGAGCAGAAAAGGACTGTGCAAAACAGGAAATGTTGTCAATTACAAAAAAAAGTGAACACTGATTGTATGTACTTGTGCAAACCAAATGAATACAAATGGAAAATTGCATATCCAGGTTATTTTACTGTACTGCTATTTGGAGAGAAGATAAGTTTAACACACAACATTAGCATTCTATTACCTTGACATCTATAATAATGAAAGCTACCTATACTTAAAATAAGGAATAATTAGAACACGAAATAGTACAAGTTAGAAAAGTGCTAAGAAAAAAGCGAAGATACAGAAAATGGTAAATTTGACACTGAGAGATCTTGGTTAACAAGATGACAACATGCATCTTCCAGAGAAAATTGATCACCTAGTGCCATGGAACAGTTTTGTAAGCTAGTTTCAGCTAAGCTTACCAAATTTTAACTAGGAAATTTTTACTAGGATTCCTGAAACATTTCCCTGGGCTTGTGATGTTGCTAGTCCAAATGCACCATACGTGTAAATGGGGAAGAAGTAAACTTTCTTGCTTATTTACATAAGGTGAGCAGGACGTTGTTCTTGGAGGAACGTAGCTCAGAACAGGCTGTAGTTGCTTGTGTGTGTTGCAGTGCGCTGGACTTGTGTGCAGACTGACCCCATCACTGCAGCCTGGCAGGTTTGCCACAGCTTTCCCTCTTCAGTTTCTCACTGCTTCTCTTCCAGCCATCTGTAAAGATGGCTTTTGACACCTCCAAGAAGCTGAGGCTCCGGATAGAGACTGGAGCAACAGCAAAGTGCTGTGACCTAGTTCTGGGAATGTAAATGGCCCCAACACTGCATTAGGGAGTAGATCTTGGAGGCTAACAGAGTGCAAGGAGGGGGAGAGAGAAAGTGGGACTAAACCTATTAGTCCTTTTGGAGATACCCGTGACCTACTGAAGCAGTATTTCGACTACAGATTCTTTTTTTGACTCTCTCCCACAGAACTTGACTGTACAAAAAAGAACCACTGTTCTACTTGGCCCCCAAATTACTAAGCGCTTTGCCATATGTGGCAGACACTTTAGATTTTAAAGGATATTTAAGTTTAGAGACCATAACCTCTTAGCCTTAGCAGAAATTCCGCAGCTTATCTAATTATTAGCAGTGAGCTGTATATTCAGTACAAAATCTTTTTGCGTTATGCAGTGGCATGTAAACTTTCTGATGCAACTGCTAGAATAATGCGAGCTGAAAAGATGGTAAATCTTATAAGCTTTTGGAAACCGTTGTGGGAAGGAAGGGTTTAATAAAGGCTACTGGATTAGGATTTTCCTTTTCTCAGCCTTTTGTTCTCATTCCTATGTTAAATGAATGTAGGATGTTTGTGCCCTTTGAATGGGGTAAAAGGTTTGAGTAGTGAAAACAGTGGAGGATATGTCTTTCTGAAAGAAAAGAATTAAGAACGTCAGCCTGGAAGAGTCAGCTGTGGGTTTTTTGTGTGTTTGGTTTGTTTTACCAATAGTTCGAGGTGAGATGGTGTCTGAATCATAACCAAAGACTGAAGGGGAAAAAAGAAAAAAAAAACTTGAAAAAAACGAACACTGAAATAATAATTTTACCCAAGGCTAGGTATAACGTAGCTCAGTTGTTGTTTCGTGTACAGTCTTGCACAAGTGGAGGGCGCATGCTTGTCTGGTGTTTCCATACATCTAGTAGCGGGAATCTTGTCCAGCTCTGTTCCATTCACCTTAACCACCAACGCTTGTCGGTCTTCAAACGTCTGCTTAGTGTTACAGATAAAGGAAAACAACGTGATCTAGGCATACGCTTTCATTTGAGACAGGGAATCAATACAATATGGGTGCACAGAGAATAGACATGGCAGACTGTGGTAGAGATAATTACAGAAACAGAAAACACGTTTGTCGTGAGCTTCCTCGTCTGCTCAAAAGTTTACTGAATGAGTATATAGTGGAAGTGAGTGTATTTTGGAGAAGAGAAGTAGTTAAGGAAGGAAGTCAAGACAGGAGATAAGGGATGAGATTAGAAGAAAGGATGGTTAGTGCCAGTCCAACCTTAATCTTAGGTGAGAGTGATACTAAGCTCTACAAAGCAGTTGGAGGAAAGAGGAACCTGCACCAAGGTGTTTGTAACGTGGCTTGGAGGGGATGGGACCTGCGACCTTTGAAACAGAGTAAAATATCATTTTTAGTTATAAAGTAACTGGATTCTTCAAGTGGCACTGAGCCCCTGTATAGAGGGAAGGAGTGGGATTTAACCCATTGTCACTGAAGTTAAACAAACTTAAAGGTAAATAAGTAATGTTGAGTCCCAGTGGCATCAGCTTTGCAGCACTCAGTCAGCTGTTCTTCCCAAAGTGGAAAAATCCTAACAGTGCAGCCTGGCTCTTTGTTTTAGAGGCATTTAAGGATAAAAGTAACTTAAACATCAGAAGATGGATCACTGCTACTAGCTGCAATCTGGAATCCCTTCAGATAGGTAAATGGAGCTGCCCTTCAATGTGGGGAAATAGAACTGAGGACCAGAGACCAATGGAGTTACAACAGGAAACGGAGTGGCTCAGCCATGGGTAAACTGCAGGGAAGTGCCAACATTCAGGTATTAATCTGTGTGATCTAACACAAGGTGTTTGCTGTAGTTCTTGTTCTTCATTCTTCTGGCAAGCAAACTTTTCCTGGGGAAAGTCGGTCAATGTGCCATTATACAGTTACTATCAATATGCTGGAGACCAAAATCCAGTATTTATCCTAAGAAGGAAGATTGAATCGAAGCCTCTGAGCTCCAAAGCAATGTGCTATAGACACGATGCTGACCAGGAATGAAATAAATGTTTCAAGAACTGCTGCAGAGCAAAGGATTTAAACTGAGGATAATCTATTAGGGAGGCACAGTTGATCTGCTGACCATGTATAGACTGAAGTTCATACATGGAAGCATCTCGGATGTGTGCAGTATCACAGCTGTGCTCAGGAGTGGCTGCAGCCACAGAGAATAGTGTGCAAAGATGGCTTTTGGCTTCCTCTAGCATTCAGTTTGGAGACAAGTGGTCCTTTGGTCAGTTCCTCAGATAGAACTGGAGGTCTCCATTATGAGGTGATTAGGTTTGTACAGCCAGGGAGTGATCGGTATCCGTGGGTGCTGCCAAGAAAGCTGCTACAGGGAAATGTGAGCAGCTACATCAGTAGGTTTTGTGACAGTTTTCTGCTGCTGGAACATCAGGAGGTTGCTGCAGCACGTTTGTGAATAGGCTGCTGTGTGTAGAGGAGACAATCAGTTGTGAACAGTAATTAAAAAGAAGTGACAGTTACTTCACATAACTTCCTAAGTGCCATTTCTGTACAAAATAATGACAAATCTCTTGAGATAAGAGAAGGTTTAGTGCATTTTGATATCTTTATGATGAATAAATCATCTCCTTTGTAAGGTTAATGAAAGCAGGCATGATGTGAAAGATGAAAATGTGGCTGCTGCTCAGGAATTCCTTTCTGAAGTGTCCCCCTACAGTCTTGGCCAAAGACAGTCTACTCAGAGAATGTGTAGTGTGAATTTGCATCCAGCGATCACACCACCTAATAAAACCAGTCTGTCTCCAAATATTTACTAAACTTGTCTTAAGTCACTCGCATAGCTAGCCTTTCTTCTAATTACATTACTGTTGGTCTGCAGTTTCCTAAGTACTGAAAAATAGCATGTAATTAAGAATCTCTTCTATTAGTCAGACTTGTCATTGAAATAAGGGCAACTATTCCAAACACAGTGCAAAATTCTGCTTTTGTAGACACTTTTGTCTGTTATGCTGACACTAAGTGGGTATTTTGATACATCAAGTGACAAGATAAACACAGCACAGTTTGCAACTGCTGCTTTTTATAGGTTCATAATGGATGTTCTTTACTTTTTAAAAGGCACCAAGCAGCAAAAAAACATTCTTCATTTAGTTTAAACTGGCATATAAACAACTTCAAGAATCCTCTAACCCATCTAGAGGTTAAAAAACAAGCCAGAATTTATTTCTTTGAAGTAAATTCTTTCTATCTTTCCTTTTCCTGATTACTTATATCTAACAAAGCAAAAATTAAGCATCTTCAAAGTGTGTATACCTCTGCACTCCCTGGCTCAGATGACCATTGCTATACTTGCAAACAGCAGCCTGCCCTGGGTGTCCCCGTACTTCTTACAAGCACAAAGGATGTGGTATTAGCCTGCAGAAAGGAGGGAACGGCCGTGATTTGCTTAGGGACCTTAATACTTTAATGCTTTTTTTTTTTTTAAGGTCATCTAAATACCTAAAGTGTACAGTTTTAGCTGGTAAAATGGTTAAATAAACTTAAGATTTGTTGTTGTTTTATATAATTGCAATAGCTTTTTGTAGCATTTTTCTTCCAGCTCCTCTTGCTGCCTGCTGGTTAGCAGGTTACTGTCATGTTTCAGTTTGAGCATGCTGCTGTTTGTGATGAGTTGCACGATATCATCTGGGTGTACAGGCTGAAAATCTTGCTTGACTGGCCCCTCTTCCTGCATTTAAATGGTCTGTGATTTTTCTGATGGTTTATTTAAAATGAAAAAATACCCAACGTGCAAGTTGTGTCAGTAGTCCAGCTTGTTCTTGGGAGCTACCTTCGTTAACTCGTTTTTGTTGGGTTTGTTCTTTGAGACTCTTAATTTTGAAAATACTTTTGGCTGCTTTTCTGTCCACTGCCTGATTTACTTCTGTTCTCAGCAGTGGAAATTCTGCTTTTCTATCTTTCCCAGGCCTTTGCTGTTACCTTTGTTGGGGAAGCAATTTATCGTTTTGTGTGCCTTCAGTGTCTGATCATTAACTGGCTTTTCAAAGTACTGTTGTAATGCACGTAATGGCAACTCCGATTGAATTTCCTTCTTATATTAAAATACCTGCAAAAACCACTGCAGTCTCTTTCAGTGTGTCAATTCATGTTTCCAAAACACTACCTGAAAAGATGCTTGTCCTAGGCTATAAGGTGGTTGCATTAAACTATTGAGAGAGACTCATGGCTTTAGGAGCTTATTCTACCTAATGGGTTATATAGATTATCTCCTTTTGCTGTGGGTGGTTCTTCCACAGCATGATGAACTATGGCAAGGCAGAATTATAGCAAGTTTTGTGATGGACATAGTGGGGGATTGGGAGGGGGAACAGTGCTTAATTTTTTGTAGGGGGAATGTTGTTTGAATGAAGATTTTTTGCCCTATTTAAGGTTATGGGATTTCTGCACCTTAGATGAATGAAATATGATTGCTTTAAGCTTTTTATTATTTGTTGGCGTATTTATGACACTGGCTGATTGCTTATGTTGCAGCTTGCCATGCAATTGGTTTACGCAAAGCAAAAATAGAATCAAGTTCCCAATAAATAGAACTGAAAATATTTTTAGAAAACCTGCTGTTCACAGACCCTGATCAAATAACACAGCATGTTCTGTCAACACCTTCTGATGAATAATGAAACAATGCTGGCTCTCCATATTATAGAAAGAAGGTTTTTATCCAAACACTTGAATCTGCACCTGTTTCTGCATATATTTATTTTATGTAATAATAATATTTATATAATAGTTACTAATGAATAATAACCAATTATGAAGCTGGAAATCATAAAATATTTGTGATTTAGGACAAATATTAAGCACTTACTGTTCAGATATCATAAAATACTTGCCGATTAATTATTTCCTGAACCACAGAGCTGCATTTAAGAAGTTTGTACATAATTTTTACCAGAAGGAGCTCAGCTGCTCTAACTTCTCACTAACTGCGAAATCCTTGTTATGGAAGGGCTTTTACAGACCTTGGTGTGGTCACTTCTGGAAAACCTGCATCGGTAGACATAGTGGCAGGAACCGGCGCAAAATATTATTCTGCAAATAATTTCTCTTCTTTTTAAAATTCCAAAGAACTCTTAAGTTAGCAAGACACTTGTACATTACTGGCTTGGACAGTGGGAAACTTATATCTTCCTTGATAAAATACCTAGTTAAATGTAGCATGTGTGCAAGCTACTGCTTTTATTTATTTATTTATATATATATAATCTCCTGCTGCTTTGAAAAATGTCAAAACAGAATGCTTCCTACTTGGAAATGATGAACAGATTTATTTTCAAAAGTGGAAGGCACCAATACCAAAGTTGAAATGTGTTGAATGGATTTTTAGTGCCACTTTGTACTGGTGCTGCACTAGGTGTTACTTTGTTCTGCTTTCTGAGAAGCAAAGTGAATTACTCCTGTAGCCATGAGAGGGGAGCTAGAGCCCGAGGCACCCTGTAACGAAGTGTCAATTTTTAATTTTACCCTTTTAATTTTACCCAATTTTTTTTTATCCTTCAATTTTTAATGCAGTGTGAAAGAGCCTCATAATACTGATGTACTTGAGTTCAATTTACCTTTAAAAGCACTGCATCACTGTAAAAGTGAGCTAGATGCTATATCCATGCCCGTAGTTAGATTTGTGAGGCTAAAATACTTCATTCAGAGGCTGGAAGATGGTGGGAAAGACTTCTTGCTGCTTTTGGAAACAAGTATGTAGCTAATCAGCAGCATAGCATAAGTCAAGGTCTGTAAATGCTATGAGGCAGGAAGGGTTTAGTCTTCCACTTTAATCTGTTAATGTAAAATAAATTAATTTGAAATATTGTATATATTTTTGGTATTTTTTTAAAGCACTGCAGAGAACTTGCACAAAATGAGGTGTGGGATAGAATAATACAAACAGTGGAATTAGGCCAAGCATCTCCTCCTTGTTTCACAAACTCTCTGCAGGAGAAGGGCAGAGCTGAAGTGTTAGGGGAGGATGTGATTTCCTTAGACTTCTGAGAGATCCAAATCCAAGGATGGATTGAAATACTTGAGGGATCTTGGGGCTGATTTGCTCAGACTAGTGTGGATTTGCACTGAGATTACTCCACAGACAGAACTGAGATGGTCCTTTTTATGAAAGTCCCTCCATGGCAGCTGTTCTTCAAAGCAAGTAGCTGAAGAGTTTCTGCAAGTGACACAGGGCTGGTGAGCCCCCTTAAGAGTTCTTGAGGACAAGTCGCCTAAGTTTTTCTCCTTTTTAAGTGCTAGTGAATGTCTCTAAAAATATGTTATCAAAGCTGTCAGCTCTACAGGAAGTCTCGTCTGTAAAATTGACTGAATGTTGGCAAATGTTACAGAGTTCAAGCTGCAGAGCAGAAAGTCAAGAGGTAGGGCTGAGTATCCAGTCAGTGTAGTAGGGGAATAGAATATCTCTTGCCAGAAAATATCCACTGCCAAATTTTCTTGCACGAGCTTAAAAGGGAGAGCAAACTTAGATAATGGCTGACTAAAATGTTTAAAAAGGCTTAAATGTTTAAAAAGCATCATTTTTATTTGTAATGGCAGGACAGTACTAAGATTTAAAAAAAAAAAAAAAAAGATTTTATGATAAAGGTTTGTGAAACAAAGTGGGAAAAACTCTTAGCCCTACTTTAACTATAAAGCATCACATCTTAAGTTGCTGGGTTTTGGAAAATTCCCTATTTAACCTACATCCCCCACGATGTTATTAGTAGCTGGTAGCCACAAAAACTGCAACTTTCAGATATAAAAGCTTCATATTGATTTACTCAAGACCAGAATGCATTTGTTAATGTGAAACATCATGCTCAGCTGATGGTACCTGGACCGTAGACTGCGCAATGTCAAACTGGAGCTCTTTCAAGTGAGCAAGCCCCAGACTGGGACAGAACCCTCTGTGCAGGACAGCTCTTTTGAAGTGCCACAAAGACAGCCTGCGCCTTGCCCCCAGCTTTCTGGTGTTTTCAGTTGCTGAGGTTCTACTACTCAGGCTCTCAGCATCTCTCTCTGAAGGGACCATGGCTTTGACCGCACGGTAAGGCAGGCACCTTAAAAGTGTACCAAGAAATGTCGCTGCTCCCTTCATCTTCCCAGAAGTTAATATTGAAACCGNGGTGGCATAAGCCTCTGCTTTTTGCCAGGTTCCCTGGAGCAGCTGTCAGTCCTGTGCTGGGCCGCATCCCTGCGTTGATGGGATTTACCCAACCCTACCGAATCTTCCTGCTCCCTTCCAGAAGCTGTGCTATGTTGTCATGCAAAGCACCGCAGTGACTTGAAATGTTAGTCTGTAGTGCTCTGAAGTGATCTTTGTTTTCTCTATAGAATGCTTGGATTTACTCGTGTTTTCCTACTTTTGCTTTAAATTCATATATTCTTTTATTTGACCGAGGAGCAAGGATGGAGGAGAAACAAGCAGCTCAGCTCGCTTTGCAAAGTTCCTCCTGCACAAAGTACTGGCGTAAGAGCTCTGCCTTGTGCAGTTCAGTCCCTATGGCACAATTCAGCTGGCATTTAAGTTAGTAGGAGATTTTTTCATTGACCTGGTGGAAACTAGATGAGGCTTTTCAATTATGCATAAGCAGTCTGCTGACTGCCTTGGTATGAGTGATTTTTCACCTAGTGAAGATAGACAGAATGTTTTTGAGACAATTATTGCAGTTTGTAGCTAGGCACAAATCGCTCTTGCTTTTGTTAGACTCTGCATGCTTCCCTCAGTACATTAAAGTTTGATATGCATAAATTGCAGCACTGATCTGAGATTTACACAAGACTAAAGGTTGGACAGTCAATTACCATGGCTGTGGTACGAGTGCTTTCTGACAGGATCCTAATAAAGGCCTCAGTAGAAGTGGAAGTTATACTTTGACTATGCAGTTCTTTAGTCACATTCTTTAATGACTGGAAGCTGTAAAGGCAGCAATGCTCCTGCTGCAAAACATGAATGTAAATAAGGAAAATGAGTAAGCTTGAGGGAAGCTGGTTGGTGTTGCATTGAAAAAAATGTGGCATTGAAGTGTGGTCTGAATCTGAGGTAAGCACATCTCCGAGGACGCGAGCAAGGCTTTGCCCACGCTGTGCGGTGCTGGGAGCAGGGAGCTGCTGCAGTGGAGTTGAGCAGAAGGTGAGAACCTCTCCTCATGTGCTCCCTCGTCTCTTGCAGTAAACCTGCCCTGGTGGGTATCCTCCCTCCTCTTTGGGATGTCCAGCCTATTCCTGAGGATGCCACATCGCTCATGCTAGGTGTTACGGAGCATCTTGAAACTCCCCAGGATTTGTCCGCTGGGGATGTTCCCTGATGGTTGTGGTAATGCCAAAGGGCGTATTCCCCAGTTGACAGCCACAGGGGTGATGGCTGCTGATCTGCAGATCCACGATTCTGGCAGCATTTTCTTGCAGTAGGGTACGTCTCTGAGAAGACTGGGGGCGTGAGGAAGAGTTCTCTGACACTGTGCTGAGATCTTGCACTAATAGGATCTATTAAACCTGTTCATCTCAAACATGGCCCCTGCTAGAGCCAGCTATCTAGCAGGAAATAGGGGCACTGGGAGCTGCATACCAAAGGGTTACATACTTGGCCTGAGATCCAGCAGTAGAGGTAGTAATAAAATATGTATTTTTTCAAAAAGGGAGGATGATTTAAAAACTTGTCAGCTATTTGAAGCCACAGAATCTCTGTGAAGAAAGAAACAAGTTGATTGCAGCAACTGTTGGGTTTGTATTCCTGCTGCTTATAGCACTGTTCCCTACTCTGCTCAAAACCATTATTATGAAGTACAGCTCTTGAAATTACAGCATTTTGTTCTGCTAGTCATCATGTTGTGTCCTGAATACCGTTCAAATATTGCTTTCTTCAGCTGATACTTTCATTTGAAAAATTCAGTTGTCTAGAAAACATCGTAAGTACATGCTTAAGGAAAACAGTCTGTATTTATGTATTAACATTTAAGCTGCTGCAGCACTATTTCTTATCCTTAAATATTTTAGGAGATGAATAGTTGTTATATTTAAAGCAGGAAGACAAAAAATCCACTGGAAATTACTATAGTGATGTTGAACAGTGATATCAGTGGAACTTTTTCTTAAATGAACCACTGTATACTGAGAACTTTCCATTAGTAGTTTGTGTGGTGGACGCTTGAAAGGCTGTTTCAGACACACTGTTATAGGCTTCAGGCTTGTCTTGTCACAGTAAGGCTAAGTGGTGGCGAAGTGTGTTATGTGATCTGCTGTATATGTGACAACATGGGCCATACCACATGCTTAAACCATTATAATGCGGTTTAACCTTATTGTAATACAGATTTTAGTAGTGTAACATGGAAACTGTTCTAAGTTCCAAGTTATTCTTCAGTGAATGCATTCTCCAGCAAGTCATGCTCCTTCCTGACATGCAGCTTTAATTGCCTCAGAGCTCCAGGGAGAGACTTTGCAACCAAATTCTCCTCTATATGGGTTCTGAGAGTGCAGAATCCACTTGTGCTCAACAGCAAACTGAGGAGCCTTGTGTTGTCTTTAAAGTTGTTTTGAGATAAAGAACAACTCATAGCCGTTCTTGGACAGCTAGGACTGTAAAAGATGTTATTAAAATAAAAGGTTTTTGTAAAAGCAGTTAATACAGTAGAATAACACCTCAACTTGGTCTTGCATTAATCAAGTGCTGTGTAGTTGTGGGCAGGACAAAGCTACATTTGGGGCTTGAATGGGACATGACTTTTGTTGGTTCTCCTCTACAAAAGTCAATTTTATTTCTGGGTAGCTGAATGTTGATGCACAAAAATTATGTTCCTATAATTGCATAAAATGGGTAACACTTGGGACTGAATGCAGAAATTATAGAAGAAAAAAATATATATTTGGTCTTCTAGATTAAATATAGCTTTCCTGGTCTTTGAAAATGCCGTGTTGTGCTTCACAGAACATGAGATGCAAAACTCATTATTCTTGGTCTTTTGCATTAATGCCTTCATCTGCCTAGATACTTCCTAGTTGTACAATTAAATATAGAAAGTGTCTTTAATTCTCTTAAATTGTTCTGTGCTGCTACTGTCAGGTGTTAAGTACCTCCTGGATTTCTTATTATGGTGAATAAGTGGCCTTGATATCAAGGAGCTGAGCATTACAAATTCCACTGTCATAAATCTTCTGACTGAAGAGAATGGGATCTGCAGTCCTCAACGCCATTAAGAGTTGTGCTCGGTGATAATAAGGTATTTTGAGTGGCTCTGGCACCGTGAGTGCATCTGTTTAAGATCATGGGGCGTTGGAGCTATGTAGTCCTTTCATACTACTAGCTTTCTTTAGTCCTCTGTGCAATACTGCCCTGGCTTAATACACTGAAATAATAGTTTTGAAATTGAAAAACAGGACAGACAAAAAACTTACAATCTAAACTGATTTTTTTCTTGCATCACATTATAAAAAAAAAAAAAAGAGTTGATTTTTGGATGAAGAAAAACATTCAGATATCAAACTTCTGCAGGATAGGAGAACCATTTTTGACTCGATTGTTGTCCGGATACAAATATATCAGAGATGCTTCATTACTATACAGACTTTCCTTCTGCATGGTAACTGCAGACGTGTTGAGCTCGTGTCCAGCACAACGCAGGCACATCTAGCTAGTTCTTATGGAGGGGGTTAGCGTGCAGTAAAGTGAAATGGTGCTGGGATGATTCCCCCTTCNTATTATATTTATAAACACAAGTATACATACGTGAGTGTGTGTATGTGCCCCCATGAGAGAGAGAAGGTCTCCCGGTGTGTTTTTGTTGCATGTCCACACATGCTTGAAATACAAGAAAGGGGAGTTTAGTTTTGCTCGTGGGAAATGTAGGTGTAGGGTGAAAACAGAACGTTTCTTGTGTCTGTCGTATCTTCCTATTTTGTTTCCTCACAGTCACCTGATGACTGTGAACCTGTTTCTGAAGATAGTCTATCACTAGACTAAAAAAAACCTTCCTCCCTCTCCATTCAGCATTCTGTAGTGTTGCAGAGTTTAAGCCTTCCAATAAAGAAATAGTCCTGTAACAAGCCAGGATTGTTTTATTTTATTCTTTTCTTTTTGGGAAAATGGGTTGTTTTGTTCAATTACTGTACCTTGGAGTGACTATATTAAATTGGATGGCAATGAGCTGTAATTTTGTCATCGTTAGGTGTGGATGGATTCTGTGAAGTTGTGTGCACGTTGCCTGTGTAGCTCAATAAGCGTGTGTTGGGCTTGAATGCCGTCGCTGAATGAAGTGCTCCTGCTTTCATGAAACAATTTCTGAGCCACTGGGAACAGGCCGTGGCCAGCCTTGCACTGCAGCATGTCTATATTCATTTCTCCAAGTCTGAGTTTGAGTTTGTTTGCTGTGAAGTGAGATTTGCTCAGGTGTTGCTGATACCATTGGAAGCCAGTTCTGTTTTGGGCCAGGCGAAGTGGTATTAATTAATTAGCTTGCAGGAGTCATGGGCCAGGTACAGCTCAGACTCGCGAGCCTCAGAACTTATCTGCGTGTGAAGCAGCAGCAGAGCCGTGGTTCTGGGTAAATTGTGGATTTCCAGTTTGTTCTGAAAAGAAAATGCACGTGATGTTGTGAGATCAGTGGTGGGCCTTGACTCCTCGTATCAACTTTACTTCAAGTGCTTTTGTAAAAGCCGATAAGAACTCGTGTTGACGGACGAGAGAGCCCAGCTTATGTGAGAGGAAATGGTCCAAACTGTTTATGAACGGCTACTGTGAAAAATCTTAATGAAGCTTCTGGAACACACATTCAAGTCTGGTGTATAAAATGAACCACCTGGGGGAAACAGAATGAATAACAGCAATCTTGCTTCAGATTAATGCTTCCTCTCCGCTAGCATGCCTCTGCCAAAGCAAGGTTATGTGCAGAAGTGGGAGCCCCGCGCTCAGCTCTCCAGCAGGGGAGCGGTGCTGTGGGGATTCGCAATGGAAGATGCAGTATTGCTATAGGAGGAAACGGGAACTGGGCCAGGACTGTTCTCCTGAACTGAATATCCCTTGCCAGGGATAGTGTAGAAATCCCCCAGGACTGGCAGACTGCTGTGTAGCTGATGCTTCTTGGGTTTTGGGAGCCATTTCATTTCCTGCGCCAAGATGAGATGAGGCTAGATATGGGCGCTGGGGCGAGTGTAGCTGAACTGGGTGGTTGAAGCACGCAAACTGCTGCCTTCTCAGCTCAGAGAGACTTTATGCTTTCCCCTGTCCACTTTCTGTTAGCAGAAGATGCACCTTTTCCACGTTTCTGACTGGATTAAAAACAAAAGACACTGCCCCCTTTCATAAATGCTTTTTTCTTTTTCTTGTCGAGTGTCTCATTAGCACTTTCTACTTGCAAATAAATGATCGGCTACTGGAAATGCATTGAAGTTTTAATTGCTTCTGCTTTATTGGCAGAACATTACCTGAACATCTTTAAAGCCTGCATTTTTCCACTTCCTGTTAAAAAGCCTTTTTCTGAGAACTCTCTAGCACAAATGCTTTCTAATAAAAGCGGAAAACCTTTAAATGAGTTGTCTTCCTTACAGCCTGTCTTCTGTGTTGTCTTCTCTCAAATCTGAACAACTTACTGGTGGAGGAAGAATACCTGTTTTCTTATGAAACTGGTTAGGAATATTTCATCTTCCGAGTTTGAAAAGCTTGGTCCAATTTGGCTGAGCCGGCTGCTAGAGACAGCCGGAGAGCAGCATTGCTCATGTTTGGCCTGGTGCGGGCATTCTCTTTCTTCCTCTGTACGTTTGAGCCTCCTCTATTTTCCCCAAGCCCTGCTCTCAAACCAGTTGAACTGGGAATTTAGGAATCGCTGTGGCAAGAAATTCTGTACTTCAGAACATTCAGAATTCAGCCTTAAAACCAATTCAGTCTTCAGGAAAAACAAATAGAATTAAATATATTTTTAAAGAAGATTAAAAAGTAATTCATGTGTACAGCTGGATTTCATTCTAGTATTAAAGAACTTATGTAAATATTGAGATTTTTCTCAGTGTAGCTTTCTGTGGTAATATCTTCTAATATTCAATGAACTTAGGTCTTCACTAAGCAGGTTCAGAATTAGATTTTTCATATTTAAGACAAAATGCTATTTTTGGTTAAAAATCAGTATTTTCTTTAAAGCTTTTTTTTTCAAAGGATTTTACAGAAATGTAAAGAACTATTTGAATTGTTGAAATTTGAATTAGTTGAAAGCCTTGGAGGAAGCGTTTTCTTTTTTTCACTCCTTCTACTACATAGGAATAGCAAGAAGGGAAGGGATAAAGAGAACCCATCTTGTGATTGATTCCAGCTAGTACATTGCTAAATCATTCTTGCTCTGAAAGGTCCAGGACAGAGTTCTTCTATTATTACGCTGTTGCTGGATACAATGGTTTTCTGATGAAGTACTATGCTACAGAAGATTTTTTTCCATGTTTTTCTATGAGGTATTTCTTGTGTTACCTGTTCTTTGGTCAAAAGCTGTGTGTGTGTCATGGACTATTTCTGTAGCGCTGCTATTACTCGGCTGAGACTGGGTTAGAATCGTAGTGTGGACGATGACACTACTTCCCAGGAATTATACTGGGGGTGAAGAGGAGAAATACTGAATTTAGGTAGACATTTGTAAATTTAACAAATGGTGGTAAAGTTTAAAGAAAAAAGAAACACTTTAGATAAAATAATTTGTCAAGTTCTGAGGATTTGGTTATCTATTTTTGTCCCAAATTGAACTACTGAAACTGGTTTATGACACAGTTGGAAGTTTCACCACGCTTTTTCTTTGTGGCTCTAAAATCCTGGCAGAACTTGCATGCAAACGTTTGTTTCATGGTGTGAAAGGTTTCAAGAGGTGAAGCGGGGCCGGCTCCTGGCGTTGCCTCACGTACCGAGCCGGCAGCGAGCGCGGAGCCTTGCGAGGCTCCCTGCGGGGCGAGCCAGTGGAAAAGGGAGATATTCCCTTTCTCCTGTGAATTTAGCTGACGTGAGTTTAATATGGCCTTCTGCTTTACAGCTATTCTACTGCTGCTCCTCAAAAATGAGTGGGCTCAATTGCTACAGTGTGACTGCTCTCTGTTGATTTTTTTTCTTCTCTTGTTTGGCTTAAGGAAAAAAAATAAACAGTTGAAGAAAATTAAATGGTGGTTCTAAGTCCTTGTGGAATTCTTGATTATGGAAACATTTGTGCTGCACTTTATGTGAAGGATCAATTAAATCACCCAGGCTTAAAGCTTCCAGCTCACAGGACTTCCTAAAATGATGGGCAGGTATTTCAGAAAAATGTTATTCCATGGTATTTGTAGCAGGAGACCTCTGCAATTCCAGTTTTTCTGGTTATACACTGCATGTTCCTTGAAGTTCTCTCATGTTTTTGAAGTGTTCCTGTTTTTCTGTTGTTTTTTTGTTGTTGTTTCTGTTTTTTTAATGACTGAAGAGGAAATAGCTTGCTGAATTTGCAAATGCAGAAGGTGGAAGAAGCGGTGCCCCACCAGATCCCCATGGTACTGGGGGGGGGGGTGGCAGAACGTGGCCCAGAGCCTGCAGGTGCAGGGGAGGTAGGGGAGCTGCGTAAGCTGCAGGAGATGCCACGCGGCAAAAACCTGCCCTGTAATACCAGTGCGCTGCTTGTTAGGCCTCCGTGCAGGTGTGCTTCTAACATTTTTCTCCATAGTTTCTATACAAGTAACTTCTGGGTGTTTAATTAATAGATTTTATATATATATGTCACTAAGTGTTGTTCAGATGGTTTGCAGTAACTCTTGTTACACTGCAAATTTATACAAGCTGCCCTTGACTTAAGGCTGCATGGATATAAGCGAAGTCTCTAGCCAGAAAATGCTGCTGCTCTCTATTCAAACACTAAAATAAAGAAGTGCTTGGCAGCAAACGGCATTTACTGTTACACTTCTGGGGTACTGTTATACCTCATGACACTATGAGCCAAGCTTCACTCACTGATGAATTCTTGGACCTTTTGGTATGCGAAGACTTGGGAAGTGTATCTGAGTTAACTTTGTGAAAAATACATATTCAGCCATCTGCTTTAGTTATTGGCGCAGTGCGTCAAAAAATAAAATAAAATCAAAATTAATTTTTAATTATTGTTATGAATCTTATGTATGCTAATTATCTCTGTACTGAACCTTTTCAAGGACGTGTATCAGCCTAAATGCGTCCGGGTTAGGAAATGAGAAAACACCCGTTTAGTAAATTGCCTATGCGTGTTGCCGACTCTGAAAGGTGAAAAATAAGCGAAGCATCGCAATAATCCAGAGATCAAAATAAACTGTGGTCTCTAGAAAGATTATATTTTGACTCAAACTATCAGATCAGGAATAGAGCTCCCTGAGAAATAAAACTAGGGAATGGGGTTTTGTTTTTTCACCGAGGTGAATTGCATAAGGTGCTTGTGTGCAGGTATCGTGCCCTATGTATACTACTTGCTGTCGCTGCAGAAAACTGGAAAGACTAGATAAATATATGACTGTGGTTTTGTTTCAGTCTTGAGAGAGAATTTCAGCAACAGCATTCAGAAAAACAGATGATGTGATCAGCATTCCTGATTAAAGGTCTTGTGATACCTGCTTGAACTGCAGTGCTTCAGCACCAGGGAGCTGAGCCTGTTCTTTGGTGTAAGAATGTTTCCAGTGGCTTTGACTAATATCAAGCTTAAAGGGAAACATTTAAATTGCCTTTTGTGAGTTTGCAGCCTCATCCAGTTTTTGCTTGGGTTGTGAATTTACGAGCACCGCTAATCTGGTAAACGTGACACAAGTTTGTGCCTGTCCATGTAGGGCATTCAAACACAGGTTTTTCCCAAGCAGTGCTTTCTTTCCTCCTCTCTGAAGAAGTGAGGACTCCTTAAATAATGCAGAAGAGAAAGGAGGTGTTTCACATACACTCTTGCACTTGACTAAAAGTTGAATTATTTTTTATAAATTTAGTTACTTGCCACCTTTTTTCCTGTGTTGGCACATACTTCAGCTCCTCACTGATGTGATAGTTTTCTTCATGAAAGCCAAAACTGCTACTGCAAACAGAGGCATTTAGTATGATCAAACCCGGGAGGGTATGTTTTAATGGTGTCTTAAACACCTGAATAGAATGCAATGTGCAATGTTATAGCTTCCCTAGGTTAGTTATTTTTTCAGATTGAGCTAAAATCTAACTCTGGGATTTTTGTGACCTTGTTTAATTTATAGTGTGCGTCTACCACTTTTTATCAGTGTTTCCTCTCAGTCAAAAACAAAAAACAAAACTGCCCATGAAGCTCAGGATGCGAGGCTGATTCACAAATGTTTTAATCTGCTTCCCAGTCTGTAAAATTGGATAATGCTTAACTGCTAGATACTTGTCTACCTCACACCACAAATTAACTCAGTAGTGTTTAAAGTGCCTTGATGAAAAGCAATATTAAGTGCTAGGTGCTGTTTTAGCTCACTGAAACACTGGCAGACGTGTGCTTTATGTAGGGAGGAATGATTAAGTCCATCTTATGTGTCCCCTATGGCCTGTCAAACACAACCCTGCTGAATGCGTAGCCTTCCGTGCAGCCATGCTCTGAAAAATCCAAAAGCCCTCTCAGTTCTTTGCTTTAAGAAACCTTTTAAAAATATTAAAATTGAAATCCATAAAATCCATTTAGAATGCTTATTTTTACTTTGCCAGGACCTAAATGCTAAGGTACAAAGAGGGAAAGCAGAGTAAAATTCACCTCCAGACTTGGTGTCAAGAAATCAGCCTTTCCTCAGCTGTTCATGAGTGCTTTGGGGGCCCCGAACCACCACTGCTCATCACACCGGGGCTGGCTGTTTTTTCTCACGCGGGGGGCATTCCTAGTGCACTTTTATTTCCTTTCTTCCTACCTGCCGAAAAAGGAGAGCCACAGAGGTAAGGCACTGAAGTGTGTTATAGAAGTCTCCTGTTTTTCAGCTTTCTGAATAAGCCGCTGGTGGTTTGTGTGCCTGGCACGTGCTCCTTAATGTGAGGTGTGCTGTGATGGTGCCAGAGGTTTCTGTTCATTAATTTCCAGCTCTAGTCTTGAAAGAGGCAAGATCAAGAAAAGTCATTAGACTCTAAGCACGTATTCACAGGATGCTTAGTGCATTAAGTGCGCACAGAAAGAAGAGCTCAGCAAACCGAATCCAAAGAGAACCTCTGGTGTTTGGGGCCCAGTGGTGTCTGTCCCCTCTCCCTTTGGTTCAGGGCTGGCTCCGTGCTCCAGGCTCCCTGGCCCTGGGACCTAGGCGGGTCAGCAGCCCGAGCTGGGAGCAACCTGTGGGTGGTGAGCGAGCCTTCCTGGTGCGCTGAGTCCGGCTGCAGTCCTGACATCAAACCACAGCGGGCACCTTAACGAGTCTTGTCGTCATCGGATGTCTTCGTTCTCCACTGGACGTGACATACATGACATCCTCCTTTGCTAATTTGATAAAATTCCATCTAGACGTGGATAGCTAAGAAACAGCCCCGAGGTGTTTCTAGCTCTGTTTTGCAGGTGCTCTCGCCGTCGTCCTGTCTGCACCAGTACCTGCTGCTCGGCGGGTATTAATGACCGCGGCTTCTGTCAACCCAGTTTACAAAAAAAATCTGGGGGCTGAAGTGGATGCTGGGAGAAATTACATTTCAGCTCTTGTGCATGTACTGTTCGTTGCTGGCAGCATATTTGCCTCTATACTTTTTTCACAGATAACTATTCTCCCACTTGCAGTTTTTGGCTGTATTTCTTATGTGCAATTACTAATGGTCTTTAAAGAGCCTGGGAGGATTCTCATTTGCCATTTTGCTTGCGACAGATACTGTACAAGCCACATACTGTATTTTTCTGTATTCCTAAAAACATGTTCCTACTTGTGCAGTGCTGTGTAGCTAAAGAACCATTCTTTGAGGTGATTTAGATAATCCCCGTAAGACAGAAAAGGCTACAGAAAAGGGGAGGGGGGGAAGGCGTGGTGGTATACGTGTGTGCGTGTATTTGTGGTGAGGGTTATTTACAAGCCTGCAGGGTCAGAGCTACGATAGACACGAACCAATGGAATTTTCCTTTTGATTTTTTTGAAGTTAAACTGAATTCCTTTGAGGATCAGTCCCTAGTGCTTTTTCACATTGCAACTTAAACTCCTTGGCCTAGAAATTTCATATTGATGCAAGTCAAATGACCTTGATGTGATCTAGCACAAAAGATTATTTTTGGACTCTTGGGTTTTCTGTTTCAATGTATCAATGCTCTACATGATATGGGATTATTTTTGTTTATGCAACTGTGCAACAGTGGGCACTTGTTGTTTTAAAACACACAAAAAAAACAAAGTAGTGTGGAGTAAACTTCTTACGGTGACTTGTGTGCTTTCATCTTGCTGTTGCCAGGGCTGACTTTGGTGGTGACCGTGGTCTGTCCTGAGGCTTTTGTGCTGTTGCTGTGACATTCAGTAACGTTGAGTTGGGTGCTGGGGTGTAAATCATGCTGTGGAATATTCTGCGCTGTGCAGTTGCCTATGATGGGAGTACTGGGCTTGATGATCCTCCTGAAGCCTGTCTTCCTGACAGATGCGCTAACTCTGACGTACAAATGGCCGATGTTCCTCTGCCATCGGTGGTGTCTTTCAGCCCGCTCTTTCTGCTGTCTTTTGGATATTTTTAATAGGGTCGCTCTGTTTGTTTACTGCAGGAAATGTCTGCACGCAGTTCTGCCTCTTTGCCAAGCAGTTTTAGCTTTAAAGTCTGAAAATGGGTCAGCTCACAGTTGTAATAGGAAGTATCTAAAACCACTAGTTTTACTTGCAAAACAGTCACAAACATGTACTCTTCAACAATGCTGGCAAAAATATTAATACGGACTTCAAAATTAGATGATTGCAGCTATCGTGCTTGCAGAAAAATGTGTCTGTGGCATTTTCTGTGCATGTTTGAATAGCTCGGAGATCTGGGATCCTCACCCCAGCTTCCTTTTGCCTGCTGTGCATTCCTGCTGCTGTGGCAATATGCTGCTTCTGGGGCACTCTGCAGTCCAAAACACTGTAGCTATCTTCAAGACTAGGATGGATTTAGTACGGTGGAGTAAGACATTCCTTGTCCACGTGCTCTGCTATATAAACCAGGTTCAAGTAAGACCCCGACCCACTGGACTGAAGTTGGCGGAGCACTTCCATCCAGAGAGCAGTAAATGTTTGTAAAAAAGGTTTCTTTAAGATAATACAGGCGTGCCTGCCATGATCACTCTGCTGACAAGTTTGCTTGATGATAGCCCTGAGACCTCTTTATATGCATTGTATGTGGCATTAAAAACACCACCTGTATCATCTGAGCGAATTTTCCCCATCTTAATAGGGAAGAGAAATCTCTCAGGGACTGTCTTCATATAGCACAGCAGAGGTTGGTGTCTGTTTGGGATACTTGAGTTATAACTTCAGAAAAATGTGCTTAGGATTTTTTTTCTTCTGTAAACTCTCCATGAGTCGTCTTGACTGGTTTTCTTTTCTAAAACCCTATTTAATACAAAAAATCTCATCATTTTTTGTGAGAACTGCCAGACCTGCAGGAAGTATCCTCCTCCAGGTAACGATTAGGAGTGCAAGTTACACCACGTACTGCAGTTTTAGCTTAAAAGCAGCATGAGTTGAAATGCTCACCTCAATTTAGATCTTGGAAATTGTGGTCCAGCACCTTATCCTCCCCCTTCTGACTTGCAAAAGTAAGAATAGAAGGAAAGAAAAATTGAGCATTGCTGGATACATTTTTGTCTGAAACAAACTACTTCAAATAAGCCTGTTGTTGTGTTCAGAAGAATCAGAGCTCTTTTGATAGAGACGGAAATATGGCCCTGAATTATTTTATTCCATCATCCATGTCTTTGTTAACCCTGGTCACCTCCACCTGTTTCATGGCAAGAAATCCTGTTATTTCTCAGAAGAGGCTTATGAGGGCTTGAATTCTTTTCAGTTTAGAAAAAGAAGCTGCAAGTGAGCTCAAAGAAAATGCCTTGCCCCCGTGTTCAAGAGGAGGGGCTTTCGCGCAACGAGCAGCTGGACTACAGAGGACGTCGCAGCAGAGGTGGTCTGGAAATAAAGGCTCAATTTCCATTTTAATGAGGCCTGCCCCTGCAGCCTTCCTTAAGTGGAAAGCTGATCATTTCTCTGCATACAATGATTTACACATGTATTAAAGCCTTTAATCATTTATAGATGTTTTAGTTTTGATTATACTCTTAAAAAAAATATGTTTAAAACATTACAGAAAATAAAAATTACAGAAAATAAAACATTAAAGAAAATGTTTCCCTTAATGCTGATACAACAATAGAGCATGTATGTGAATTTGCATGTGTAAAGATGGAAATAGCGTTCACACTTTTCTAGGTTGAATTCAATGAGCTTGCATGTCTGAGTCTTACAAATCATACATTAAAGCACAAATAGTTGAGGCAAACAGATTTAGGGTGGTTTTCAGCTGGCTGAGAAACAGTTATGGAGATAGCAACCTAATGTTGAAAGTAAAAGCAAGCAACACAAATGTGAGCTTCAAAGTGGAAGTGACAGAGTAAAAATATATGTACTGAATCTCTATTTTTAATATTTTTGTAGGCTATAAAAGGTAGAAGAGCCTTAGAAATATTTCTGTACCAATCCTAGTATTTGAGTATCAGTGCTGGAAGTTAAGTATCTTAAGCTGTTGGTGTTGGTATATTCAGTAAGTAGCTTTGGTCTTAGAGGATGGATTCTTGTAAATATTCTTATATATTCTCAATTTGTGTTATGATGGGGTAAGGATTAAAGTTTTATGTATCGTTCCCTTTTTAAAAATGTATAATAGCTTTAAAAGGGCAGGGTAGGTGTGCACTGCACTTCAATATAGACTTTGTGGGGATGTTTCATTATGTTTAGATAACATTTCAGCAAGTTTTCTGTGACTTTTTTAAAAAAGGTAAAATAAATCAGCATCTGAAAAATACGTGGGTATACTGACACCCACTTTTGATATCTTCTCCATACGTCATGGTGGGCTTGTATTAAAAAATACAATCGTAAAGATTGTTTTAAATTATTGTATTAAATCTTAGACTTCTATTAAAAGATAGAAATCTTACTGTCTTTAGAGCAGGTCTTCTTTAAAAGCGAAATGAAATGGCTTTCTGTGAGAAAAGCACAATGATCTTATGCACTTGTAAACACTTTGAGACAGTTTCAGCTGGAGCTGCAGCGAAATAGACTTACAGCCACGTCGCAGCGTGGTGGCTTGGCCTCAGAATCTCCTGTAGCGTGCCAGAACTGCAGCGTTCAAAGACCTCCCCGGGACTCAGGCCATCGCATAGGTTAGTGTCAACACAAAACGAGGCTTCCTTGGGGCTGAATTTGTTGGTGCTTTTCATTTACCAAAATATTACTGATGTGAATTTTCAAATCCTAATTGGAACACAAAGAATATTCAAAACACCAGGATTTTGGTTGGAAATGGCGTCATTATTAATAACTTATTTCTGAGTTTTGTCAGAGTTAAAAGCCTCTATTCTGGGTGGAGTGAAAAATGGGACACTTTAGGAACATCCACCCTACATCCTGTTTGTATGGAAAAGTTCTGAAGATATTCCTTGAAATTGTATGAATACTGGATCTTGCAACTGAGGCCAAAAAACGTTTTTTGTTATAGTGGTTGGAAAAACAAAAGTAAAAAGAAAACTCCCCCTTCCTTCTCCCCTTTAAAAAAAAATGAAAAATAAAAAAAGCTAGCAATTTATATTAGTAATATAGTAATAGAGCTATTAATGAAAAGGTAAATGGAATACAGCTCATTAAAAACATATCATTAATATTCTAGTACACGGGGTGGAACTGGAAAAATGTTGTTTCAATATAGCAGTGTGAACGTGTTGATGATATTAAAGTTAGCTGAAAGCATAACCTGCCTCAGAACTGCTTCGTTCTCGTATCTAACTTTGTCTCTCTTAATGTTTGGATAAGTAACTCAGCTATGAAGGATTTTCAGTCTTTCATTTTTTTCTGTAACTATTCTAGTCTGCAGGGGAATCAACCCTAGTATTAACGTTGAGTGAAAACTTATTTACTTAGAAGCAGCTAATATTTTACCATAATCTCTGAGACTATGAGAAAGGTCTATAAGACATTCTTTTTTTAGCTTCCGTCTTCCTATGGGACCATTTCTTCTTTGAATCCATCCATAAGGCAATGGACAAAGATGTACTGAGAACTTCCCACGATTCTTTGGCAGGCTGGGAAGCCGGAGCCTTCCTGCGAGGGCATTCCTCCCTCGGTTGGGCCCGTGTCTGGCTCTGGGTCAGTTCCTGCTGTTTCCTGTCTGCGTGGTACTGCCCACACTGGGTCTCCCTGGCTCTAGGTGAATACCCGTTCTGTAAACAGAACGACTGTGTGCTGATAACTCGGTGTATGGAGTTTGAAATGCAGGTCACAGGAGGGGCAGGAAATATCCCCAGCTCTGCATTTCAGTTGTATTTGAAAGTAGAATTTAATCAGTGGCAAGCGCTGAATGGCCAAACACGGTGAAAACAGGCTACTGCAAGAAGAGCTGGTAGCAGCCCCTGTGTTAAACTACCTAACGTTTGGCTCTAGAAAAAACTTTTGCAGTTCTCATTGAAGACATGATCTACTTAAGTTCACAATGTTCCCATAAATCCAAGTCTAGCAGCGTGGGGCTAGAAAAGTACCTTCTTTGGGTTAAATGAATTTGTTCCATTTGTACTGGTAAAGCACACTGTCTTTCTTTTCTCCAAGAAAATACTGTCAGTCACTCAAAAGTTGTAACCAAATGCATGGATGTGTGAACACTGACTACCTGATTCCGGTAGTCCATGTCATCTTCTCAGGACAGCACGGGGTGACAAACTGGACTAGAACATTTCCATGCCAAATAGCTTGTTGCTATTCCTGTACCAGTTACCGGCAGCATTTTTCAGTCTCCTCATCGTCACCTTGAGGCATACTGATATTTGGGGACAAGGAGAGACAAAACGGAGAGAGATTTGCACTTTCATCATGATGGACAGTCAGGCGTGAGCTGGGAGTTTTAGAAGTTGATCTAGAATCTGTGTCAAAGTTTTTTATGGTTTCGAGTATTTTGGGCTTTCATTCATCATTAAAGCTAGAAGAGGCTGAATATATTTAGAAGGTAAGCTTTTCTCTAAACACAGAGAGAGTATTCTCTGAGTGTTTCTCTGACAACATTGGTTTGGAATAGGATGCTGAGGAGAGAATTCTCAGTGGGATTAATCAGAAATCTGTTTACAATGTAGGGACTGTTAGATTGGAAATGTTTCTAAGTGGGACAAGTATCATGCACTAAGACTGTCTTAAGCGTTCAAAGCAATGATACTTTTACTGTATTCTGTATTGTTTGTCAGGCTTCTTGTTTGCTTCTAAGATGCCAAATACCACCCTTCCCCTGTACTTGAGAGACCCGATTGAACCAGAGGAATAGATTCATGTCGGGATTCTCATGCTATCCCTGCAAGGCAAGAACGCTGAGCTGTACAGCCATTAGATCTGTTAAGCATAGCGAGTGCTCTTCATTGTAAATGGGCTGTTCTTCCTGTTCACCCCGTCAGTTAGACCCCGGTTATTTATTGTCTTGTGTTTTAAGTAAGTGGAGTCTCCTCTGCTTGACTGTAATTTAAGGTGCCTGAGGATGTGGGGCTTAGCACAGTGTTGAAGCCATGTCAAGTTGGTCTGACAGCAGCTGTAACTCTTAATTTCCTCAGTAATAAAGCCTAGTAAAAGCACTGCCTACCATGAAAGCAGCAGATAATAGCTATCATCACAGAACGATTCAGTGAAAAAGACAGTTTTAAATAAGTAGATCTATGTTACTTGAATTAAATAAAATTATTTATTTGGGTAGCTCCTGGAATTATATACAGGCTCACTTAGTTTATAAAATATCTGAGGAATTGTTGGGCAACAGCCTTGGGACTAATAAAAGCATCTTTTTGTAACTACTTGTATTTCATAAGACTCTCTGAAGATGGAAGGAAAGGGTGTTTTTTCATTTAGAACTAAAATTTTGTCTTGGTATAAAAGCTACATAAGGGGAGCGTAAGGGATTTTCAGAGAATGTTGTTTTGATGTAGAATTGCAATTTCTAGTAGCAGATCCACTGGAAGAACTTCAGCATGTTTTAATGACAAACAGATCATGTTCTTTCTGCAAAGAAAGTTATTTCCATACCGAATGGCATCACTGTGCTGTATTGTCTGCAGTCCTGCGAACGACATTGCTGTTAAAATTACCATCCCATAGGCTTTATTTGACCTGAAAGCAGCTCTGTATGTTTTGTGATATGCCAAACATACAGAGATTGCTGCCAAATGGGGTAGGTACAGAAACGGTTTCAAAGTGCCAAACTCTGTAGTGCTGGAACATATCCCAGTTCTGGATTACAAAGCATCATGGATTTATTGGTGGTAAAAAAGAAGGGGAACTAAAATTAGAATTAGCACGGATGCTGCTCAGTACTAAGCTTTGGCATCAGAGCACAGGAGGCGATGCTGGTAGAGAAGTGTTGCTGATGGTAACTGGACACAGAGCTCTGCAGACTCTAAAACGTTCAGAGTCCAGTCGTACATTGATTGCCAAGTGGAGAATGTGACCTGTCACATTGATTTACAGAACTAACTTCACAGAAGTGAGGAAGGCAATAAGAAAATAGCATGCAAAAAGTAAATAAATATAAAACACACTGTTCTGGTTATGTGATAGAGCTTCCCAGAAAAAAATGAGCCATCTCAAGGAGTCTGAAGTTAGGCTTTCAAATCCGGGCCATTTCAGCACTCCCCCCTCCTAGGAACGTTTCTCTAACGAAAACAATCTGTTTTCTTGCCCTTACACTCATTCCCACATCTGGTTAGCCTGAGCTTTATCCCGTTCACAGCATTCAGAGAATAATGGGCTCCTAATATCTGAATTCCAGCACTGAGGTTTAGAGCTGTCCTCCCCAAGACAAATCTAGTTTGGGAACCCACTCACTGTCTGTTTCCTTCCAGCAGGGAGATGAACTTGTTGAGGAGTAGGAGGCACGAATGTGTTGCATCTCATATTGCTAATGTAAAAGCCATTCCCAGACAGAAGCATCAAACTGATCTGTTTGTGCATGTATATATGTATATGTGTGTATATATAGTCATCTGTGCTATAAGATCCTCATTATGAAGAATGTTGTCCTGTATTGACATGGGCACAGTGTGCACAGGCTAAGTGGCAGTGCCGCCGGTGCATCTCAAAAAATATACCTGTATTTAATTTTGCCATACATATATTAAAATATGCATATTAGTAATAGAAATTATTTTTATCACAGGCTTTATAGCATGATGATCCAATGCTTTCAGATTTTTCTCCGGATGGGAGGAGAGGTTCCAGTCTGCACAAATAACAGAAATTGTAATAACCTAACATTCCCATTTGTGCTGCCAAGAATCATAATGCAGTGAACAGAGCAGTATCTGAAACTATAATACGAAATGCTGTACAGCAAATTTCAGTTCACATCTTCTGTGGTTTTTGTTACTCACACAGGTTGATAGTCCCTGCTGTAGTTCCTTGTTATTGCTTTAGTCTTTAAAGGCGTACTCTAAGTAGCACATCTGAGCGAGAAGGCAGGCTGTTGCAGCTGCTGCGTCCCAAGACAGCTACATCCAACATAAAAGCTGCCCAGCTACAGCACTGAGCGTTTCTGTGACTTGTAGTCTGCAAAAGCAGAAGTGTTGCAAATACAAATCTGACCACGTTCTGCATCTGGACGACTTCTGAGTTTCAGACAAAGCTTGGCCATGTTTACTGATATGTTTTGGTGGTTTACTTCACTTTCGTGTTTCAAGAATGTACAATTGGATTAAGTTCTGTGGGGTTTTTTTGTTTTTTTTTGTTTTTTTTTTTGCAATGAACCATCACTGCTTCCCCTTTCTAATATCTCAGTTTGAGAACTGTGTTTCACCTTAAAAATATCATCCTTATCCTTTTTTGCATCTCCTGTACCAACTTAGCCCATCTCTGAGGCTTACACCAGTACTGCTGCATAACATCAGTGATGCTTTCTAGAAGTCACGTCAGATCTTTGCCCTGCAAGACCAAGGGGCCTAAGCCTGTTTGTTTTTGTTTTTTTCCTTCAGTCTTTCAGTATCTAACAAAGAATCATCTTAACCAGCTGAAAATCAGAGTATGCTACAGTGCCGGTGAAAGTGAGTTCAAAAGGTCAGACATTGCAAGGAGGAAAAGGTACATGCTATTAAGGAACAAAAACCAAAGAGCTTATATGGGGATTTAGAGACACCCTGAAGGTTGTACCATAGGTGGGGTTGTGATCATTTGTAGCTGTGAAGGTTGAAAAAATATCTTTTTAGTTTACTAGCAAAGCAAAGTGATTGTGGCAAATGGGTGTGGCATAGCTTGCATGTGAGCTGCTTGTCCTTGGGTGCTACAACATGTATGCATTCCAGATCGTGTAGACCTGGCATCACCTTAGGTGTTGGGCCAGGTCACCTTAATATAATGCTGGGAAAATGGATCAAAAAGATCTGTGATACATCTGGGGAGGAATTTCCTTCTGAAGAGCATGCACAAGCTGGACTTACTGTGTCTGAGGATTCCTCCTGGAGGAATTCTGAGAAGGTGTCCAAAGGGTTTGTAATTGGTTGGGAATGACATCCAGCTGGCTGTGCAGGGTGAATGCTGTGCTGTTGTGTCCCGCAGGAAGGAAGGGTGAGCTGTCACTGCCATCTCTCGGCAGACGACGCGGAATGAGCTGCCCGCAGATTTCAGTTCCACTGATTCCATCGAAGTTCAGCAACGAGGATAAGAATGCCAATGCATCACTGACACTTAATCAGAATAATGCTGCTGGTGGCATCCCGAATAAAATTGTTTCCTATTGTAGCAGCTGGGGGGCTTATTGGGCTGGTTCTCTTGTCGGCAGTACTCGCTGTTGAAGCAGGGTGGCTTCCATGGGAGAGAGGGACTTCCTTGCAGGGACAGTTTCAGTCTTTCATTGGGTTACTGAAGTTTCAGTGCTCTGATGCTGATGTGTTCCTGGAAGAGCCGTGTTTAATCTGCTACGATGACATGCAACGCAACTGAACACTTGGGACATGAAATTACTTCCCCTTCATTCATAGGAGATTCTTTGCCAGAGAATATTTTTATCGATCTTTTTTCTCTTCCTCTTCTGAAGGCTGCTGTAGTCAGTGATTTTATTCTGAAGCATAGGTTGCTTCTGAGAGTAGCTCAATAGCACAGTGTGTCATTCATCATATTAGAATAGAGAAAGGCTACAAGCCTCTACTACTGTGTATAATATGACAAATACAAGTTTGGGGAACTAAAATGATTTGCTAAACTGTGAATTTTGCTGCAGTATTACCAATTTAATGTTCTGAACATGCTGTATATTTAAAGTTTTTGTACTCCTGGTCATATTATGGTGAAAGTAGAGCAGCCAGAGTCAGCGGGCTCTTTACAGCTATGGAGGAGCAATATAAAACACTGGTCACAAGCTGCATTACTGGTTGCCTACCAGACAGACTGGTGTTAGTTTGTGCCCGGCTGGAGGCCTCGTTTGTCTCTGTGGTGGCATAAGACTAAGCCAGCAGTGTAGGAGTCACCTGTCTGTCTTCTGATTCTGGCAAAACGGATGGTTCCAAATCAGCTAAATGATCCCCTTCTAGCACCAATGAATGTATCAGTTGCATCTTGTGAATGTAAACCGAAGTGTGACAAAACGACATTGGCAGCTGATACTGGTCCCACGTGCCAGCTATCCCAAGCACCTCTGGTTTCCCTTGTCCTCCTGCAGCACCTGATCAGAGCAAACACTGACTTGTGCTGCTTTTTGGAGGAGACAGATCGTGACTCCTTCATCCTCCTAAAGGTCCAAGGGCACTACCTAAAGGTAAATTGCCAGCTCTGGTACTCTGTTTAAGGTACGGATGAGGAAGAAGAAAATTTGAATTAGAGGAAAAACTTTATAAGAAATGGGACATTTTTGCTTCTCAGACGTTTGACCAAATATATTTGAACATAACAGGAAACCTCATTTTCCTGGCATACTCTAAAATTACATTTTGCATATATGAAAATAAAACTTTGGAAAAATCATGTTTTTTAACTTCATAAATAATAATGATAATAAAAAAAAAACTGGTTTGACCTGTACCATCACTTTAAAATTCCCTTGAATATTTCCCTTGGTATCTCTTTGACATAGATGCTGTGCTTTGAATTTCATCTGTTATTGGAACAAGCACTTTTTTTTCCCCTCCTTTATATGGTCCTGCTTTTCTTTTCTAGAGTACACATACATATATGCCTATGGTGTTTTCTTCTTGCTAGGTTGTTCTCACCATGGCTTTTCCCTACGTGGGACCTTCCTTCTTTCTCCTTTATCTCCATGCTACATCCTCCTCTATCCTGAAAAAAAGTATAAGCATAAAGTATAAGCATAAAGTATTGCTCATCTCTTTACTCTTTTCCTGAACTTTTCAGTTCTGACTTGCATCTTACTGTTTCACTGACTTTGCATGAAACTTAGGCAGAGAAGACTTCAGTTAAATTTGTCTTGCACCTGGAGATCAGTGTGACCTTATGGTGTGTATGTTTGAGTGCAAATCAGCAAATAAGTAATGTCAGACAGCGGACATTTTTTCACTTTCCTCAAGAATGCAGCTTTTTGAACCATTTGGTTAATACTTTAGATGAGGAATAAAGCTCATGTTAATAGTTTATGTAAACTGTGCATCTATTCAACACATGAAACTGCAATCAGAAGTATCTAAATCTTGTCAATGACCATAAGTTTGCTGTGCTATTTTCTGAAAAACACTCACTAGATCTAAACTGGAAATGGTTAGCTACTGGTGGGAGACAGGTGCTTGGATGTTTTTAACCTTAACTGTTCAAAGACTGTTTAGCAGTGGAACACGTATTGGTCTAAGTGGGACGTTGGTCTTGTTCACGTGGCTTCGTTTATCAGTATCAACAAGACATAGCTAACCAACAAAGGCTTGAACTTCTAGTTGCTTTCTGTTGATTATGTCCTATTTCAAGTCTTCCTACTACATGCTCTTTAGTTATTTTTCAGTATAATGCTAAGATAAACATTAACATGACTGTTGCGTCTGGGCATAAAAATGGAAGGAATTGCTGTACTCTTTCTAAGAAGTTCAAAGTCTGTTGGAAGATCAATTTATGGTGGAAAAAATGATTGGAGGAAGCTATAGGTTCCCTTAATGGAGAGCTGATTATATTGATTAAATGCAAACAGCCTGTCTATTGTTAGAGAGGTAGGAAAGAGTTATAGGCTCTTTTCACAGAGACGATAGGGGCAGTGAGATTTATGTTCAGAAAAGGTACTTTGCACACCTCAGGGGCAGTTTGTTAAAGTTAAATTATTCAACTACAACAAAGTTGATTGAATAAACTGCTTTTTAAAATTCAAATAATGTCTTTGTTTTATACGAAGTACAAAATTACTAGCATTAATATTTACAGTGAATCTTGTAGTCTGAATGAAACTGGCTTAAAGTACCACTGGCTGACTTTTTCAAAAAGGAAGAACCACCAACCCACCAGCGTAGATGACTGCCTGGACGTGCGCACAGGTGGTGAGTCATGCCACGAAGCTGTGCTGCGTTAGCAGTCTGCAGGTAATGTGGATTTCTGTCCTGTGAAGAAATATATGGGTAATAGAAGAATAAAACAGTAAACTCAGGGCTGAAATTAAATCAATCTGAAATTAAAATTTCAATGTTTTCCTGGGGAGTGTGGGTTTGGGGGGCCGGGATATCACAGAGCAAAATTCTAGTCTAGGTGGCCAGTAATGGCTTTGGTTCCTGTGCTTTGGGAGTGCAAAGATTTATCGTGACAGGAGAAGTGGAAGTCAGATAATGAAACAGGTATGAGGTTTGTCAATCTTTAGGCAATTATGTAGTAATTTTAGTTTAAAAAAAGAACTGCAGCAACAGGTTACTTTCCAAATATCTTCCTTTCCAGGACTGATAACACTTCTGTTGAAATTCATTTGCAGGTAGAAGTGTTAAAGAAATGTACAGAATATATGCTTTGCTTTCAAGGTTTTTCCAGCTTTAGGATAGCTGTAGGGCTTTAAATTTAGCATGAGTGCCTGTTTTCAGCTACCAAATGATTTATTTTTATATGAAAGATCAACATTCTTGTCAAAGGAGTGGATAACGTTGGCTAAGTTAAGAAAACATTCGAGTGTTTTCTAGTGAGTTGTTCTCTGACAGGAATCACTTTGTCCTTGCCTCGTGTTGATAAGTCAGAAAAGAAGCTATTCCAGACTAAACAGTGGCTTCTCCTTTGCCAACTAAAGACAAGCAAATGTGGGTGTTCAGGGAACTACCTGCCCCAAGCAGAAACACAAACTTGTGAAGCTGTAACAGGAGCAGGGAGCAAAATGAGTGGGGAATGTGGCGTAGCAAACAGGTGGTGTCGGCTTGGAAACCAAACATGGAGGTGGTCAGCAAGGATTACAGAACAACCGCAGTATTACTGAAGAATGAAGGGTAGTTGCTGCCTCAGGATCCAATTCCTGCTCAGGAGAGAAGTACTCAGTGAATAACAAACCTGAAAGGTGGTGGTTGACTGGAGGTATTAAAGGTGATGTTCTGAAGGAGGGAGAATCATCCAAACAGAATGGTAGAATGGTAATTTCCATCAAGGATATATATATATGTATTATATTATATATATTATAATAATAATAATTACAAGATGTGGGCTATTTATTTGGTGAAATGGGCCTTTTAACCTTCTTCCCTCTATAACCCAATACAGAAGAGTACCAAGGCTCAATATTCTAATGCAGGAAGCTTACACTAGAGGATGTAGCAAGCTAGCAACAAAACAACTAATGGTTATGTTAGAGCATGCGTTTTCAAGCTGCATTAATTTACAATTGCATGTTTCAGTAAACCACTGTGGAATATCTCCAGGTGACCGAGGCTTCTCCCCTTCACCCTCCAAGCTTCTTGCTGAATTGTGAGCCCAGAAGACTGCCCAGGGCTGCAAGCCACCGCTGTGCAGCACAGGGCATGGCTGCCACCGCCCCCCCAGCGCTGGCGTAACAGTGCTGGGGAGGCTGAACTAATGCTGTTGGGAGTAGCAGTCTGAAGGAAGAAATTTGGGGGGATGGGGGGGAAACAAACAAACAGAAAACAACTCCCAGAAACTGGGAAATGGAAGCAAAGCATTGCTTTAAAGAGGGAATTTGGACTATCCTAGAGGTAGAAGTGTTTCTGAAAAACAATTTTGCAATTTTAGCACTCCTTCAGGGTCAGTCCTTTAGGACTAATCTCTTTTTTCATCTGCAGTTTTCCTGATTCCTAGAGATACTAGTTTGATATCACAACTTTTTTCACACAGAAACAAAACTTGAGTCAAATCCCAAGGACGTTCAGATGCTGGCATACTAATGCCACACTAGTTGAAAATGTCTTTTGGGTGTCTCACTGGGCTTTGAAGGATCAGTTGTGTAGTGTATGAAGGGACGCTTCCTTTTTGTCATCTAAGCATTGGCATCCTTCTGTTCTGATCCTACGAGTCCTGTGCATGGAAATTTTGTACTGTTGTATTAAGACTTTTCAGCATATATTTGACTTAAGTGTAGCAAAGTTCCGTATACCTCAGGAAGGGGATCAAGAGGTAACTGGTCTCAACACAAAGTGAATTAAGCTTGCTAAAGCTACCCATTAGCCTAGACTAAGATTTAGGAATTGGTTATATTTATCCATGACTAAGTTTTGTGAGGCTGACATAAATCCTCATTCATGCTGGAAATTTAAAGTACAATCATCCATTCGGCATAGGCTGACTCTTCTTGGGTTTTGGTTTGCTTTGGTTTTGGTTTGTTTGTTTTCTTTATGCTTCCACAGGGAGCACAATTTTCTTTGTGTATATATATATATGTGTGTGTGTGTATATATACGTGTGTGTGTGTTTATATATGTAAACAGATGTTTACACTTATGAGAGCTATGGTGTATTTTTAATATAGAACTGCACACTCTGGCCTGAACAGGAGGGAACCCCAGAAGCTAACTTCTTTGAGCCCTTCACATGCTCTAGTGGTGGCTGTGATCTCCTGGTGACTATTGCACCTGTGCAGAAAGTGGGAGCTGCATGCTTTGATATACGATGTGGGTATAATTCAGAGTTTCATGTTAAGCCTGAAGCTCCTTTGCTTGGTTTGTGTTTATAAATTGGCCCCAATGTGCTTGTGAAACATCCAGTGGATGCTGCTTGGCTTATCGATTGCATGTAGTTAACGCTGCTCGCAGCAGTCCTTGCTTCCTTGAGCAATTCTAGGCGTCCTGTAGCAAAGCAGCAATGTGCTGCCACCTCTCTTCCTCTGCATCTTTCCTAGTGTACACCCTTATCAAAACAGGAACTCGGCATTTATTGCAACAGGCTATTTCAACTCCTTGTACGTACTGGAATTTAAAAGATAGTAGGTTAATTGTGGACAAAAGAATGTGTCAAACCAGAATTATGTAAAAGTTTCCTTGAACTTTGAAAATATGTTTATAGGTATAGATGAGTTATGGATACATATCACAACCATTCATAGAACATGTCAGGGAACTTCTGCAAGTATGTCTCTGGATCTCATGGACAACTTTTCTTGGAGATGACCTGTTTGTTTTTAATGGTTGTGAAACTGGGATTAGAAACCTCTGAGTGTTTGATAAATAGGAGCGTGGAACCTTCACTTACTGAAACAAATGCAGCCCCATGGCTGTGCTTTGAGGCTTTGCCCTTTGTTCTCAGCATCAGGGCATCTCTTTTGATGCTGGCACATTCAGGATTCAGTGTTTTCATTTTCTAGTAACAATTTTCTGGTTATTTTTCTGTATTCAAGGACATAATAGGCAGTCAGAACGTGAGGAGAAACATAAAACACTTGTATTTATCTTTCTAAAAATAATCCTGGTGGATTTATGGGAATGTTTGTGTGACTAAGATTAAGTCTGTTCATAAGAATTTAGTTCCTGCCTTGCTAGAACTGCAGAATGGTTGCAGGGTGATAGAAAAATAGGAGGAGAATAAGAAAGGGAATTCAATTCAAAAGCAATTCAGTTTGCCTTTTTTGTCTTTTTTTTTTTTTTTTTCTTCCCTCGTCTGGGCCTGTTGGTAGGTTTGATTATTTCCAAATGCAAGGTGTCAGTCTCATCAAGCTTTTTTCCTGGAATAAAGATGGCTGCCTGGGGAAAAGTCACTTTCTTTCTGTTTAGAGGTGGTTGGTTTACTTCCAGGATGCGTGAAAACAGCAGCATTGTTTGGCTGATTGTTTGTGCTGCGTTGCATAATGTAATACCAAGGCTGGGTATTTTTCTCAGTGCCTTAGGTTTTTTATGCTTCATGTGGGTTTGCGTATGCTAACCTGGAGGGATGACCAGGATGGGCACACACACCTTTGCTGTGATCTATAAATTGCAGCTGTGATCCCTGCCTTGGGTTTAAAAGCTTGCAGACCTCCCTTGCATTGCCATTTGTGTCCTTACTTCAACCATTTGTAGAGAATGAACGGAAAGGGTTGTCTTGTGAAAGTCAAAAATACTGCAGCAGCAGTAGCAGACAGTCCAATTTTAGACAGACATGAAAATTCAAATATTTTGTTTTTGTTATATTCTGAAGGGGGGGAAGCCTAGCGTTGCTCTCTTCCCTCTGCATGGTTCTTTCCATTTTCTCCACCTCCCTTCCCAATTTTGTTTTTTATAGTTTTATTCCACTTTTGTTTATTCATCTGCTTTTAAGTCATAAAGCTAAATAGGTTTTCCTTGTTTCTTGAAGTTCTCTTTTATGCTGTTTAAACATTGTGCTATGGCAAGCATGACAGTTGATTGCACATTTTCCACATCTGTAATTTTTATGCCAATTGCCTATATAAAGAAAGATGTCAGCTAGGCTTCATAAAGATAAAAGTTAAATCGAAAAGATGTTTGGATCTTAAAGTTTGATTGCTATAACAAATGTAGAATCCAATGCAAACCCTTGTGAAGCTAGCAAAAATTAGCCTATATGGAAAGAATGTAATGTAAATAGTTATAACGTAAAATAAAATGTGCCCGATGTTGTTTTATTTTGCGTATAGTTAGGGTGAGCTTCTCATAACCTCTGAGAAGGCTTTAGATTTCTAATTCCACGTGGTTGCCTTCCAAATTTTTATGCAATCATTATATCTACTATGGTAGCATATGTATGTATTAGATGCAGAGCTCGTTGGTATATGAACAAGTAAAATAAATTTAAAGTACAAGAGATAAGTAATTAAAAGCTCATGTGTGTGCTTTTCTTGCTCACAGAAATTTATGTAGAGGCAATGTTAGTATTTCACGTCAATTACCAGTCCCAGTAGCACATCCAGAGAGCTGATAATGCATTGAGTTGTGCTTTTTTTTCTCTCAGCACAGAAAAGTGGCCTTGTGCTACAGGACCTGGATGGTGAGAAGGCAGAATAAAGGAGCTTTTGCCTACATTTTCATTCTTTCAGTGGGCCACATCCAGTGTGGTCAGGAAAAAAGCTTAAAATGGGAGAAGAACATTGCAGTATCAGCCTTACTTTTCACATTGCTTTACAGTGCCTGATATAAAAACATGAAGGTCAGCGCTCCCATACCTCTAATACCTTTTCCAAGCAGTTTGTAATCACATACATAAAGCCTATTTATTTATAGGCAAGAAACGTGTCTTTCTTATTGGAAGCTTCCCATTCCTTTCAAAAGGGTCTGTAGAAACAATGATGGTACCTTGCGTACATTCTGGTATTTATTTCCCTTGTGTATCAGCCTGTAGGATGAAGTGACTCGAGATAAGTTAAAAACACCACATGCAGCAGACTGCTAATAAGATCGTAAGTGACTGAGGCACTGTAATACAGCATTGGCACTTCTCTGTTAAAAGATGATATAAAGCATGTTTCTTTTTGAGGTTTGTATGTTCTTTTGTTTCGCAGTGTCTAGTTATAATGGCAGTCGAGCGAGGTCAAATGTCCACCCTTCCACCAGCTATACCCCATGGAGTACTGAAGGTATCTGTCAAGTGGAAGTTCTTGTTCATTACGTTTCTTATTACTCCAGCAAGTTCTGCACATTATAGGCATCTCCAAACCACATCTGATATGTTCGTATTCACACACGTGCACCATAGGTCAGTTCTTGTCCAGTTTGCCATCAATCTTTTATCTTCATGCACAGAAACTCCGTTATGGAATATTCATATTGTCTGACTTTGAACTAAGAAAACACTTTAACTTCATTACTTTCCTTCAGTTTATTTAAATACTTGAAGTTACTGACAGATTCTAAATGACCCCTGTTTGCTTGCATGGAAGTTACATGAGTTTATACAAGAGGAAAACCATTTCCAGAGTGCTGTTGCTGTAGTTCTGATCCAGCATCGGATCTGTACGTTAACTGCTTCACGTGCAGTGAAACTGAGAGCCGTTTGTGTACCGGGCAGGAGAAAGCGAGTGCGAGCTGCTGTCCGTCTGCTGCGTGTGGTACCTTTACCTCCGAGTCCTGTACCTTGAACCTTTAACAGAGTGCTAGTACACGCTTCGCTGAAGCCAGCGTTTGAGATACGATCAGATTTCCCCTGGACTCGATCGCTGCAGTCAGCAGAGCAATTGCAAGGGGATATTTATGGAAGAGGAGCTATGGCTTCCTAGCAGTACTAGGAGGCAGCACACAGGTTAGTGGCACTTCTAACTGCACGAAAAACAGCACTCGGTTTTCCCTTACATGAGTGGAAACACTGATCTGTACGGGCACAGTAAAATGGTAAGAACCCAATAAAATAACAGGATACTTCTGAAACCTGAATTTTGATACAGATATTAATGCAGCAGAAATCTGGGTGGTCCTACTAGCGAAACTTCAGGGAATATTGACTGTAAATTTCAGTGCATAAATATTCTCTTGGTGGCACGTTGGAGACTGCTGCTTATCACAGCTGCAGCACATCTTTAGGTAGTCCTGACCTTAGTAAGAGGTTAGCAGTCACTTTCCAAAGAAAGGAAGCAAGGAACTGCTCGCTCGGGTTTCCATGTCTGTTAAGTCAGCCTGAGGATCAGCTGTGAAGTTCATGTCCCTGTTCTCCCTGGAAGCTGTTGTATGAGCTCTTCCATACGCCTGGCCAGACCTCTCCCTAGGCACCTCGCCTGTGGCGGGACTATCGCAGAACTTAAAACCTTCTCATTTCCATTTGATCCTTATTTACCTTTGCCAGTTCGTACCTATTTGTTCTAATGCTGGTGAGGCTTTTCAGCTGAAATAGCTCTTCTCTATCCCAGGAAAGATTTTTTTTTTTTTTTTTAATAACAGTGAGATACTTAATACTATTACAAATAAATAAGTGATGGTAAAGATGGATAATTCATACACGTCTAGTTTACACATTCGAAACATCAAGTTTTGCTGCTTTTTAAGACTTCGTAGCTTTATTCAACAAGTTACTACCTTAAGGAATTGAAGTTCATCACTCTTTACAACAGCGCTTTCTCAGCCTTTGAAAAGCACCAAAGGCACCACTGTGGTGATTTATCGTGCTGTGAAAAGTGATCGATCTTTATAATGCACTTACAGCAATCGTGATGTCTCAAGGCAGCTCTCAGCACTCTTTATTGCAGTCACACATCTGAGAATTTTGGTAGGTTTCTGATGCTTTTTGGAAAAACAAACAAAAAAAGAAGGGGGAGGGAGATGAGGAAAAAAACTACCACCCTAATCCTGGTTGACAAAATCAGGTACTCTCAGTGCCTTGACTGTTTGGCCATAAGGAGAAGACAGTGTGAAGGCTGATCTGCAGAGCTTGATCACAGAGTGGACCAATACTGCAGCCAGCATCATCTGTCAAGTGTTTCACGTCAAAACTAGGTCTGTTGCAGTGATTTCTTTTAGTAAAAATTTAGACTGTTTCCTGTGGATCTCACACCAGCTCTGATTCAAAGGAGATTTTTTCACTGTTGTTTTTGTTAATTTTAATCTGCAGCTTAGATTTACTGATGGAATTTTGCAGTTGTATGAATCTTGAAAATATTTTTCTCTTGAAACATCAAAAAAGTAGATTTTAGAAATGTCTTCATAAAACACTTGAGCAGTTTTCCTCAATTTCCTCTTTTTTTTTTCTCATGGCGTTTTCAAGTGGAAACTTCCAAATTGACTTAAAATTTTCTCAACCATAGTTAATAAAAAAAGCATCATTCAGATCTTACTGTTTCTAAACCAAGCACTTTCATTTACCCATTTCTGCCATGTTATGAATGTTGCTGGTTGTCTGAGAAGGTCCAAACTGATCCTTAAGAAGGGTGAGAGATGAATGAAGGTGATTAAATCAACTGAGATTTTTGTGTTGACTTTCTGGGCCCAGTCCATCTGACCATGAGGAGCTTTAGGACTTCTTGCTCTGGTTTAAACTTATTTGAGTTTTCCAGCAGCTACCACGGATCACTCCTGATTAGTCTCTAATGAAAAGGAAGAACAATTTCCTTGTGTTTCTCTCTGTGCATTAGTGAGAGCCTCAAGCTACCAGAAAGACACATTGAAGCACTGCAATAATGCTGCCCCCGTTCTGGGATGGTAGTGCTTCCAGAACGTTTTGCATCTAGTTAACTAATAGTTGGATTTGGAAACACTCGGTAGATAGCTGTCTGGTCACATGAGTGGAGGAAACAATGAATTGCTTCCACAGGGTGAATTTTGTTGGTTCATCTCTTGCAGTACAAAGTTAAAGTGTAGTTATCCTGGGTGGCTCCAATGCTGGCTGGAAATGAGCAGAATTAAGCTGAATCATGCTCTTTTAGCTTCCTTTCAGAGTATTTGCTTGTGATTTTGCTAATAGCATTACTATTTATTCTTGCTTGCATACAGTTCCTTTTCTGTGTACATGAGAAAAGGGAATTGGCTAGGAAACCTTTTCCAAAGCAAAACATTGCCCTCTTCTGGATACTGCGTGAATAATCTCTTGTCAGAAACCCCAGCCTCCCCCTTGGAGCAAGACTGTGATCCCACGGACACGTCCATGTCAGCTTCCTCGCTAACTCTAATTCTATTACCTGAGGAGATTTAGTCCCTTTTAATCCACGATGGAATGTAAAGACTTAATGGAACATGTATAGTAAGGGAATAGCAATTTGAGTGATGAAATTATTTCATTCAAAGCACTGTGTTATCAAAACTCCTACTAATGAGGGACTCATCTGCTGACTCATCAAAAGGGTTATTTATAATATAGTGGTGCTTCAAGTAACATTGCTTTTAGCATTAAAAAATCTGTTCATCTGCCCCCTTTCAGCAGATGCTTGTGAGAGAATAGTCAAGTTATAACAAAGTTTAATACGATACTTCTGATTGTGAAATGTATGTGCACTATAAATAGCCTTCAGTTAAACAGACCAGTTCCTACATCTTCATCCTTGGATAAATTGCTGAATGTCTAGTCTGCTTTAAGAATGACATTTAAGTAGTAGACTAAAATACTTGACAACGACCATGTTAAGAAAATCTATTTCTGTAGACCCGGAGAAAAGTTTCATTACTTAAGAATAGTGTTTGAAAGATGAAGGGAATATTCCTCTGAAGCATTATTGAAACCTGCCAAGTTGTTTAATTTGTGAAGAACATGGGCTGGATCAAATAGCCTTCACCATCCAGCTGAAAGAAATAACTGCCTTAACAGCATCCTTTTATACTGGGAAACAAAAATAAAAAACACTCGAGCAGTTCCCTGACTCTCCTGAGAATCTGCACCTATTTTTTTTTTTCATTAGCTCCTGTGCCACTTCTGGAAGTTTCTCCTGATATGCCTTCACTGGTTTGCTTCATTTTGATTGAAAATATCTGGCACTTTCATACTGCCTTTTTAGTAGAGAAATTCTGATTTTGTCCATACCTATGCACCTTTCCTGCCTCCAAGTTTGGATAGAGATTTATCCTAAAGCAGGTCTGGTGCTAATATTCCCAAAATAAAATTTCTGTGCAATAGCTATGTGTCTGCAGGGTTGAGGGTAATGAAAATAATAAAGCCTCTTAAGTTCTATCTAACACCACATGCAGGCTTCTAAATACATATCAGGAGATGTGACATTGAGGAAAGAAAATGACATACTTCAAATAAGAAGTGCTGAAAATGTTCATGTTATGGTATGTTATATGTTGTGATATTAATATCACAAGAGTAGATTCGGGCGTGAATAGTGAAATCCTCATAGTGTCTCTGGCAGCATGTTTGAGGCAGAATTATGTGTGAGCTGACTTAACTAATGTTTCATTTCGAAAAGGTGGCTCTCATTAGTCAGTGACTCAAGCTTCTATAAATATGCCTTAAATAAGGCAGACTAGAGCCATATTGTATCAGTGTCTGAATAACAAGAGCAAGCGAGAGCTGAGTCATTTCCGTGACTCATCTCATGTTAGAGACCTAGTGTTACGCTCGGTGGTATAAAATCAACTTATAATGGTGTTTGCGAACACAGCCTGCATGAGATGCATTGCACTGATCAGAGAAGCAAAAGATACTTGGCTTGCACGTAGCAGAGATCGTGTCAGGGTGTATTACTTTGTTCAGTGGTGAGCAGCCTGTATTTCATAGCCATCTGGCCGTCCCCGAGGCAGCTAGCTTACCCCTTTCACCTGCTAAGGGAAAAATTACCGTGGAAATGATCTTCACAAGAGGTGAAACCTTGTGCCCCGTTTGGCGGCTGCAGCGCCTGTAGTGCCCTAGCGTGTTGTCCGGCACGCGCCACGACACAAGCCCATCTGCGTGAAGGAGCCCCCGGCAGTTGTTGTTCCACCTGGGCGATTCACGTTGTTATAGCAACAAGGTAATTCATCTACTGATTGTGTAAGAAGCTACGCTATTTCACCTCGGATCATTCTGAAATTTTGTGCAGACCTGCTCACTCAACATATATTAAATGCGCCTTAATGTATATTCATTGTAACTTGTCAGTTAGTGGAACACCTGTTGCCCTGGAAAAGAAAAGCAGTCTGCTGGTTTTTCCACTTTATCAGCATGGAATAACAATAGCACTTCAGGGAGTTCTAAGTTTTTGTTTTTTACACACGTTAACCTTGAATTTAAAGTCTGAGCCACCTCCAGTAATAACTTGCCATCCTTCTTTTTCCATTTTGTAAAGCCTCTCTTGTATCCATGCCTCTAGCTAAATTATACCTTGCAGAGAAGCCACACAGATTGGTAACCAGGTATTCACCAGCCAGTGGGAAAGCAGAGGTGGCTCGGAGCTGCTGCAGGTCTGTCTGTGTTTTATTCTTCTTACCATGGGTGACTCACTTTTGGCATTTAAGTTTCTTCTTTTGCCAAAAGCATTCTTGTCTGAGCGCGGGTACCTAGAACACTCTCTCCCTGTGTCATGTTTGTTAGCCTTGTTCTTGGTTTTCTGTTTTGAGTTCTGGCTACTTCTTGAGAAGGGAGAAGCTGCCTTTCTGCCTAGGCATCTTACGCTACTATCTGAAGTAGGTTGTACTATTCTGTCGCTATGAAATCTTCCAAAACAAGTAAATCTGGCCTTTGGGATATCTTCTCTATGCTCACACTGGAAAGTAGTTCTCATATGTCTTCTGTGTGAAATGGGTAGGCTTGAGAATGAAGTGCTTCAGGGGCCCTTTTCCGCTGAGCGCCATTACCTGCGCAACCCCGATGGCAGCAGGAGGCTGAACCTGACACGGGACTGGCCCCGGTCCCTTGCAGGGGCATCAGCCAGCCGGTCACTGTTGCTGTTTCCATGCTGCTGGTCATTCACAACAAATAAATACTGTTCTTCAACAGCACATACAAACAAACATTCAGCTCTCATTTTGGACCACACAGAGGAAAACTTAGTGTGACTTAGGGAAGAGAAACGGATGGATTTGGGGGTGGGGTGGACGTAAATTTAGTTCCAACTCCAGAGAGACTTCTTCCATGAAACATGGTACTAAAGTAGTATGGCTAGAGCATTAATAAAGGATTAATAGTATGTTTATACTAACACAGGATTAAAGAATTGATGACTACATCAAACATTCCAAAAGGCTTTTCTTGGCTACAGCCAAAGAAGTATACAAAAGACTATTGGCTTAATTTTAAGTGTGTAGGTGTTCAGCTGTTTGCTTAATTCATATTAATGTATTGAGATAGATCTATATATATATATAAAACCTTTGTTATCCGCGTCTCTTAAACTGCAAAATGTGTTGAGAAGATTTTAAGATGTAAAGGCCCTTGTCATGCCTAAACTGACCACACTAGCCTGGTATGATGAAGCATTCATTCCGTGTTTACTTTTAATTTCATATTGCAGCTCATGCAGACACCTAAAGGGAAGAGCACGCGGCGCTGACTTAAAGGAGAGAAACCACCTCTCATTCTTTGCTATTTCCTCTCAAGGCGTGACCTTCTTTCGGCTCACACTCTGCTGTAACATACTAACAAAGGCTTTTTGTATGATTTCTCAAGCTTGCTGAGCTACCTCTGGAGCTGTTCTTGTTCTTTCTGTGGACTTCTTTAGCAGTCTTAGCAAGGGTTGATTTTGTCCTATATAAGCAATCCCCATATATCTTACAATATTCCTCCAGACTGAAAGGCTTGAGACAGTTTTGGAGACACTTAAGTTCTTTTAGGTGAACATTCGCATCCTGAATTTCTGCCTGTACAAAGCAGAAGAATATGCTCCTAGGAGAAAGCATGCGATACAGTGTGTCACAGCCCCACACTATTCAATATGAGGAATTTCTGGCATAAAGGAAATATTGCTTAGGCGTAGCTCTTCAGTGGGGCTGAGCAGTCAGGTACCTAGCAGAAAGCTACATCATTCATCTCAACATTAACGTTGTCAGAAAACAACACTCACAAAACATTTTTTTCTGATATATTTGCAAAGTTCTATAATTGAATTTTCCTTCCATTTAAGTTAGCTTCAAACTATTATTTTTCTTGAGCAAATGTTACAAGGAATGCCCAGTGTACCATCTAAGTAAAATGGATACCAGTTAACTGTGTTTCCAGCAAGAAAAATACTCCGATTTATTCATTCCTGAAAGATCTTGGAATATTTTTTTGTATAGAACAAAAATACACTATACTATTGAGGTTTGCAAAACCTGAATTAATAGGCATGCTTTTCTGAAATTCATCTAGCAAATGAAACAGCCGTCACAATTAGGAAAACAGAACAGATTTACCTGCTCTAACTTTGATCACTGCCTCCAGCACCATCTGTCTTCTCTTTGACTATCTCAGGTGGCATATTGCCCTAGTCCTCATCACTGTTCTGTGTGGTCAGAGAAGCAATGAGAAGCTCCACAGACAGTCATGTCTGGAAGTTGCAACCTAATCAGCTCAGGAAAGTTCCTTCCATCAGCTTTTAATAATGATCCTGGTCCTATAAGGAAGTAAAAGGTTGAACCTGCCATGAAAAACTTAACTTTTGTTGTTGTTGTTGTTGTCAGAAGGACAGCTGTATTGGACAAGACAGCTGCTCTTGCTATTTGCTGAAAATTTTCTTTACTTCAGGATCACTGTTTCATAAGAAATGATGTGTACAGATGTTGCACTGCAGTGGAGTGGTAAAAGGCAAGGAGAAAGAAATCAGAAATGGTCAAAGGAATAGCTTCTGTACAAAGAATGATTAACTACACTGGCCTTCAGCCTGAGGAGGGGTGACTGGTGGGGTGGAGGAAGGAATGCAAAAGGTCAGTAGGACTGAGAGTGTTATGGAGAGAGTAGGAGCAATCGTTCAGCCTCTCCTGTAATCATAGCTATTGAGCAGAAAATGAAGGCTGATTAAGAAAATAGAAGTATTTTTTTCCTGTAAAGCATAATAAAATTTTCCAATGCTCTGGCACAGAGCATAGTTGATGCCAAGTTCATACGGATTGAAAAGACACAGTCATGGAAGAAAAATTCAGCCAGGGTTATTAACTTCTAAGACACTCCTGTGGTTAGGGAGTCGCTGAACTGTAAGTTCTTGGAAACTGGACAAGTACCGGAGTATGATTGAATCACAGAATTGTTCAAGTTTAAGTGACCTTGGAGGTCATCTACTCCATCCTCCCGCTCCAAGCAGGATCAGCACTGAAATCAGACCAGTTTTCTGAGAGCTTGTCTGGTCAGGTCTTAAACCTCCAAAGCTGAAGATTTCATAACTGCTTTGGGGCTGTTTGAGTACTTAGTTCTTCTCACAGGCAAAAGTTCTGCCTTGTTCGCTCAGGACTTGCCCTGTTTCAGTGTGACAGCTGTCTTCTTCCCCAGCTTTGCTCCTCAGTGGAGGGCTCGGCTCCATCAGTCTCAGTAACCTTCTGCCAGGTTCTGGAAAGCTGCTGTTAGCTCCCCGGTTTCCTTCCTTTTTGTACCCTTCTGTATGCATCTGTTATTGCTCAGTGATAGCTGTGGTCTGCCAGGCAGAACAGACCTTTAGTCTGGCCAGCTACGGTGGTGGTAAAGCACACGTGGCATCTCTTTAAGAAATGCTATTTCATCGAGACATTTATTCTTTTATAACCCATGTCAGAAACAAAGTTCCAGCAAGTTGTATAAATTATTCTTTTTTTGTTTTAACAATAGTGGATGGTTCTGATATTTTATGCCTGGATTTTCAAAACATCAAACTGAAATGTATGTCAGTGGTGTGTTTACTTTTGAGGGTGAGGCTGCAATGGTTGCATGAATCTACAGCAAATTTGTTTTGTAAAGTGCTGCTTTCTTTTCCGGTATTTGCATAGAAAAGAGACTAATGAGTTTAGACAACCTTATGTTCAAAAGGCTTATGGTTAGAATCCATTATAATATTTCTGTGGGTTATATTCCTATAGAATTACATATTGTATAGAGAAAATTCATTTGAAAGTATTCATATTTGGAATTTCAGGAAGACCTGAATAGCAATATATTATAATTTTTTTATTAATTATGTCATAATAATGTGAAAATGGTAAGGAAAACATACAGGTATGGTGTGTATACCAGACTCAAAATATGTTAAGTGCTTTATTTCTTTTCAGAGGAAAACTTTAAAAATTGCTTTGTTGTGGGATAAACACTGATATCTTTTCTCTGGCTCTACTTGTGGTTCAGCGCTTAGCTCTGAAAACATCAGCACGAACTTAGACTTCTTACAGATACACCAGGTGAGCTGCATCCTTTTTTATGTTAGGGCTGACTTTGGATACTGGCAGGTACCACTTCAGAGTACTAATGGTGCTTCCCCTCCTGTCAGGCTGCTCTGAGCCAGGTTTAAGTTGAATTCATCTCATCACAGCGCACACCTGAATTCTCGGGCTGAATATCAGCATAAGCATTTTCAGTTAACATGCTACCAGAGCTGGCTGAAACTTGGTCCTCAACAAAGAAAACTCATTGTACAGAATGGAATCACATAATCTGTCTAGAGTCTGAGTAAAATTTTACTTTTGAAATACTAATCTACTGCTATGAAGAAACCTTTTTGACATCTACATAAACAGGGGAAAATTTGGCTTCATTGATGTAATTTAGTGCGGCTAATCTTTTACCTATAATGAAAAAGAAAATAAAAGTGGGGAGAAAGGAGTAATTCTTTTGAACAGTTCCTCTCTATTTGGTCTAGCTACTTAGTAATTGCAAGAAGGGCAGCATCTTGTTCTTTCTAATACAGTCGTACTATTCAAAAGTTGGTAGGTGTCACGTGGAGGAGAATTGAGATGGAATAAACATGGGATTTTTTATGTATTAATCACTCTGAATGCTGGTATCAGAATTTCTAAAGTTGTTTCAAACAATTTCCGCATATAAAATAATAATAATAATAATAAATTGTTCCATGACTCTGTTCTGTTCCTTCAAACTTCAAACAAGTTGCCCTTAGCTTGAAATGCTCAATAGGTCAAATTTCAACTTGAAATGCAAATGTCTGCTAAAGCTCTCCTGCAAAAATGACCCATTTCTGTGGATTTAACAGCAGCTGTTTGCTAAGAGCTGTGTTATTTGTTCACGTTGGTCTGAAACATCATTTAAATTGCTGAAGTATTTGCTGTTAATGTTTACCACTGAAGAATCCTAAGCAGACTGAAGTATAAGAAAGGGATGCAGTAGATTACCGGTTGAAAAAAATTTGTGTCGAGTTTTTTAGGATTCTTCTAGCAGAGCTCAGCTTCAATGCCGTGTACTGCCAAGGTCATTAGCATCCAATATAGTTGCTCTCAAACAGGCTGCTTAGATGGTGGCTGGCTTCCAAAAGCCTCTCGGAGGAGAAGCTGGCCAGCTACTCCTGCCCCGGCTGCCTGCGAGAGCAGCTGTTTCACCAGCCTGATGCCTCTGCTGCATTGAGCAGTGCTGGCCAAGTCCACTCTGTCTGTTGCCAGAAAAAATAACTGGCAAATGGTACTCGAGAGGAATTTTTTTGTGTCTACAAGTGTGTATTCTGTAGTCCTTGTGAGCCAATGACTTTTCTGTGTGCAAACTTGAACACAGTTATCTTTTATACTCTGATCTCTATGTGTAGAGGTATTCTATTTGTTAAGGCTTTTGCAGAAGGGCCTTGAGAGGATGGATGCTTGATTTTTTTTCATTTACGCTTAATTCACCAAGGAAAACACTATAATCCCTGCCTGTAGACGTAGTAGAAGCAGCAGAGAACCAGCACACATGCAAAAATAATAATAATAATAAATGGACAATTCCAGTTTTTCTGAGAGTTTTGGGAAGTGCTGTGCACTTCTGAGAGCTGCTCCTTATAAAACTGAGCTTACTATAAACTGAAGAGTTGTAGTGGAAAAAAACAGATGATTCAAGGTAGAGCTGGGAGTTGTGGTTTATCCAGTTACTTTCTCCACATTGTTATTAGCATTACAAAAATGAACAGAAGTTGGGGGAGACTGAAGAAGTGTAGCAAGAGGAATCCTACAGCAGAGTGTTGACATAGCCAGTAACAAAAGGGAGTACTGAAACAGTTATCATCCATCTGTAGTGTGATCCCTGTAATTTAACCTGATTTGCATCTGAACAGGCGTATTAGTGAATTTAAATAAATAAAGAAAGGTATATTAGCGTGTACTAGGGAAATGCTTATGGATAGGAACTTTTGAAACCTGATGGCCTTTTGATTTGAGCTCCTGTATTAAGTGTTCTTAGCTTTAGTTGTCTCTCTAATCCCTGTAGAAGTACTAAATTAGCACTGTGCCATGCGAAGTTTAGGCACTGTGTATTGAACCCAGGACAGAAAAGCCAATGCTGAGGCAGTTATGGTGCAGGGGAAAAGGAGGAAGCGTTACTTGTTGGATGTTGCTGGGAGGTGGGATTGGCTCTTGGGCAAAAGTTCTCATCAGTATTTCCAACCGGAATACTGAGGTTTTATTATTTTAACCTTAAAAAAAATAAAACACATGAAAGGTATATATTGTGTCATTACAGAGTAGGACAGAGGGAATTAGAGGTCAAATGGAATAGCCCTGGAGGCAAATCATGGATAGCAGGGGCTCTGTTTCCAGCCTTTAACGTCCTGTGTTCAGTCATTGAATTAACAAGTACTCTGATTTGAAACCTTTCACTCTATAACCAGCTCTCTAATCTGGCATTTAACAGGCCTCGGAACAGAGCACAATTTGAAGCATGCTCTTTGGATTCTTGTGTTAATCTGGACTCAAATCTCAGATGCCTTTAGGCTCCAGGAGAATGCAAGGAAGAATAAGAATAACATAATTTGAATATTGCTGCTTGTGAATACTTAGGGCAATGCATGAAGCCATAAAATGGATTTTTTAAATTTCCATCGTCCTACAACTATCACAGAGTGCATATCCTAAATTTGCATTAATTCTGCAAATATACCTGGAATATCTGGCATTTTCTGCAGATAAATGATCATCTTGAAGAAAATTATAGATGCTTTTTTCAGGTGAAATTTCTCTAAGAGTTTCATGGCCTGCTGCATGGGTTCTGTGTGCACACTGTATTGACTGACAGGGTTTTTTCTCCCATGAATTGGGCATTGCAGTGCTCTCCTCCTGTAAGTTATAACTGCAAGTATAGGCTTGCCATGAGGTATCTTTTCCCCCTTTTCTCCAGCATCAATCATTTCACTGAAATGTTCTTTGAGGCCTGTACTTATTTGAAATCACTGAGTTGATGGTCCCTACATCATCAGCCAGCATCAAACTGGTGTTCACTTTCACATTCTCAAAACTAGTGGATGTTTTCAGAAATCCCTTTGACCTTCCTCTAAGCTGAAAACAATGTTTTAAAATCTTTGTTTTAAAAACTAATAAAGAAAATGTGTGGCTTACAGATGTCAAGGATGATGAGTCACTTCTGATGTAGAAACCCAAGGATCAGAGCTTGACACAGACTGATTTATAGCATCAGATGGGGACCCTGCCCTTGACCCCACGCCAGGGCAGGGCTCCTTTGCATTCCCATGGTTTTTGCCATGGGCTGTTATCTCCTTATGTAGTCTGTCAAGAACGTGCTGCAGCCGACTGTCATGTGAATGCAGATGGCTGGCTGTGAAAGAAGGTTGGCAATTTTTCTTACACTTCAATAGCCTGACACGGCCAGTAACTCGTGGTGGGTGTACAGGTAGTTCAGCTCGGCCAACTCATCCTGTTCTTGATGCTGTGGGTGCGCACTTCAGCCCTATCAAGCATGGTCATGTTGGGATTGAGCTATGTAGTAGTGGTGTTAAAGTTGATTTAAAAAACAGCAGCAACAACAAAAACCCTCGTATGCAGCTCTGAATGTTCTTGCTTTGTAAATTCTAGTACTGTTACATCCCCAGTGCAGCCAAGTTGCAACAGTTCAGCAGTCAGGTGCTCCCTAGCATTTCCAGGCAGTGGGTTTACCGCAGCCATAAACACCCATGATTCAGAAACTCAGCTGTGATTTCTTTATTATCTCCTCAGGTTCTCCTGTCAGCTTGTGGAGAATGTGAACTACATGCTTGTTGTAACTTACTGCTTCCGTCAGCAGTGCACCCATGAAATCTCCAACTAGATTTTTGTTCATATTTACCCTGGGGGGAGAGGTGGCATTGGTGTCTTTATTAACATAGTATTGACATATTTATCAACATTAGTTGTCTTCAGTCTTGTCTGTTTAATTAGTATAATTGATCTATTGAACCAGTAGATTGCCACTATTTGCCCCAGATAATAATTCTGGGGCAAATACTCCGACGAGTTGGTAAAATTGAGTCTATTTATTAAAATTGAGTCTAAGCTCATTATTGTGAAATCTGTCATGGGTCTAGTTGCCAAAATAATTAAATGACCGTTAACTTGCAATTTTTCCTCCATCTAAAGTATTTATTGAGCTAGATTTTTATTAAAACAGTGAAGGACAACATATTTAAAATGCCTTCGCAGTAGATGAATGCTAACAAAAAATAATGAAGTTCCAGCTTATTTTTAATGTAGCAAAAATGAAACAACGGAAATGTCTGTGTTATATAAGATCCATTGATTAGCAGCTGAAGTCAACAGAGTTTAGAGACAGAAATAAAATGCACAATTAATATGAATAAAGGAGGTAGGAAATACTTCTGAACTTTGATTCTTTTTTAATTTTTATATATATAATCTATTTATACCCCAATTGAATGCTTTTGTGAGAAGATGTCCTGGATTAGCTAACTGTTGGGTGAATGACTTCATAACTCTGGGTTAGGTCAGAAATATGTATCAAATTAAAAAAAATCTGTACCATCTAGTAAATTGTGATATCCTGAGCTATAGACAGACTCTTTATCTCTTTTCAAATGATGTATTACATTGCTCATTAGTTTGCTAATGTTAATAAAATATCTTACGGTGACAGATATGCTTTACTTAGACCAGAAGATCTGTAGGCATTAATTACATCCTGCTCATTAGTGGTCATTCTTCTGCTGATACTTATTTGCTATTTTATATCATCCCAAATACTAAAAGGTGCATGCAGAAGATTTTGGTTTTTTTTCTTTTGTCTTTTTTTTTTTGCATTTTCAGCTCCATTGTCCAAAGGATGATGGAATTAATCATAACAAATATTTTGTACTTAATATTCCTTCCCTTGTTAACTACATACTGTACGTCAAATTAGAAGTAGCAATTAAAAACCTATCCCAACCCTGAAGAAACTTAGTTGCTTTCCAAATACCTATTACAGTGTGATTCATTAACAGGGCATTGTTTTATGAAAGAGGACAGCAGCTGTGACCTGATATCAGGAAGCCCAGAAGAGTGACTCAGGCCAAAATACTGCACTTAGTCCTTGCCTGCTACTGTTTCTAGGCAGTGTTCCAGGTATTCCTGCTGCTGCTTAGATTTTGTGCATCTGAAATACTTCTGTCTTGGATTCTTCCTGTGTGTTGTGATCTGTTATTCAGTCATGCTCAAGCCTGCAACTTTAAAGACTTCCTTCTATATTTGTTCTATATTCAAGGTGTATTTGAGGTCTTCAAGTTTAGGGCAGTTGAAGTATTGTCCAGTGAAGTGCCAGGGGTAAATATCACCACAGTTATAGAGAACTATTCCAAAGGTTTTGCAGGCTTCAAAGTTCTCTTCTTAATAATAGAGAGGAAAGCAAAATCAGAAATTTAATCTCAAGTAATTTTGCAATTGAACAAAAATTGCTTGAGAATGCTTTGTTTCATTTTTAAAGCAATAATTTTTTTGAACTCACAGCTGTGAAAATTCTAGGGATGTCTAGTACATCTTTAAGTTGCTCCTTGTCCTGAGAATTCCCACTCAGGGTGATAACTCTTGACAGATTATGGGCAATTAAATAGACTTTAAGTCTTATATTTAGAAGTTGATTTGTTCTTGCTGGAGATCCTGAAGAGCCTCAGTTGATGTAGTTCTTGTAAAGTGTTTCGAGGATAGATATAACACATAAGTGGATGTGTGGGGGAATCAGAAGAGAATTAGTGGCATGTGGCTGATGGTGTAGGATTATAGCATAAGGTTGTCAAAAAAAAGTCACTAAGCCATTCTAATTCTTCAGAGTTAAAAATGCATTTTAAGCACTGAAAATAATAGCTATCTGTTACTTTATCTAAGTGCTGCTCTGGTCAGGTGGCCCAAAGGCCATACAGTAGTTTTGAGCTATTCAAATAATTTTGCACATAAAATTGAGTAAACCTAAAGTTTGCTACAGTGAACGAAATGGAATCATACAGTTGAAATGAAAGCGTATCAAATGTGTGTATATGCTCAGGTATTGAGTGTTTTTGCATCCCTTTGCTTTTCTTTACATGCAAGCAAACAAGCAAAATCCTTGGAAAGGTAAGAAGAAAACAAAAGCACAGGAAATGACAAGATGCAATGTTGTTTATAATCCTTTGTCAGTACACTAGGTGCCAAGAAAACTTGACATTTTGATACTTCAACTTAAAATATTGTTTGGGTTCCTTGACAGAGAAAAAGGTCCTTTTTAGTCGCATGCAGTGCAAGGGAGTTTGAATAGCTTGCACACCAAGATATAGGATAAAACTGGCACAAAATAGAGATTCCAAGAAAAGGCCGGAGAATAAGGGTATTGAGAGATACTTACCACGTGTGTGTTTATTTCTATAGTCAAATAAGCCTTAAAGAGTTTTGTTAAGGTGATAAATTTACTCCAAAGTACTTTAAGTGAAAGCATATGTTAGGACTGATAGAGGTCTACTAAAGTCATTTTTATTTGGATGGGGTAGATATTTGGTAGGCTTCTTCCTTTTAAGAGAAGTTGTTCTGCATAGGAGGAGGAGGTATAAATAGTTTTTTACATCCTCATTTTAGCAGAGTTCTTAAGCATGATTTAAAGGGAAGTTATTTCTTGACTTAAGGCTTATGTTGTCTAGCCAATAACAAAGGACACTTTTAGTAGTAAAAACAGCGTTTGAATAGGAAAAGAATATACTGCGAGAGATAAATTCAGATTTGCTCAGAGCTCTATTGTTCTGCCAGTAACGGTGGCAGTTTTTAGTGACGAGAGCCAGTGGATGGGTTCAGCAGTACTGAGCTGGCGCTTAACTGAGGCTCCGTCGCGGTGAGGAGCAGGGACTGTCTGGAACAGCCGATCCCAGAAGACAGCCGGCTGGGAATTAGTGCCTGTCGATTTCTGAGAAGAAGAGGGGTTTGGGGCAAAAGAGAGTGGTTTTAGTGAAATGATAGAAACGGGTTTGAATTCCATAAGAAATGGACAACTTGGAGAAATTAAGTAAACAAGTTATGGGACTGAACAGCTCGATGTTTAATGTGGAAAACGCATTCACCGGTGCAGTGTGGAAAAGGGGGGTTGTTTTGTTTTGTTTTTAATGTGGAAATGATTTTGGCTGTGTGGCTTAATGTGTCTTTTATTTGTCTCTGAAACAGAGGCAAATGCTAGCAGGGAAAGTATTAGATTAAATAAATGCTTCTAATTATATTAAGGGTAAATGGAGAATATCCGAAATAAAATAAATGAATTCATCAGCAGCTGCATATCAAAGCTCAGGGCACACAGGGATAGAATTAGCGTTGTGAAGGACATTCAACACAAACGTGTATCGACTGGTCACTGACACACGAGCAGACTCCCCCGGCTGTGGGGAACCTCTGCCCTGGCACCAGTGGCTGCTGCTCCTCCTACGCCTCAGTGCTCGCAATGCCATTTCTCACACCTTTTCCCTCGCCCCTCGCTGCCATGCAGTTTTTGCCCTTTCCCAAACGCTTCCCCAGAGGCCCCAGCAGCCTCACGGAGGGGCTAGGCCGTGCCCTGTGGTGGGGCCCTCACAGAGGCGCCAGAACCGGCTGGAACCGGCTGTGCGCAGCGCGGGCAGGCCCCGGCCTCTCCTCACAGAGGCGCCCCGCAGCCCGTGGAGGCTTCGGAGGAGACGTGAGGCGCCAAGAAGGACCGTGGTGGGTTGACCCCGGGCAGCAGCCGAACACCTGCCCTTGCCTTTCGCTCGCTCCCCTCATCCTCCCTCACTAGCCAGCGGGACAGGCCCCTTGTCCTCCATGTCCAGTGGTTTTTTGGCTGCTGGGAAGATCGCTGTGGTTGGGTCCCTGTTTCATCCATGGCGTCCTCAGCCACGGTTTGGGTCCTTGTCTCAACCACGCACCTCTGGGGCTGAACGGAGGCTCGGTAGGCACGGGCCAAGCCCCAGATTCTCAGAAGTAGCTCACAGTCTTGGGCAGTAGAGTGATTAAGTGAATATGTGGGAATTTGCAGCCAGTACTGGATATATTTTTCCTGTAGAAGTTATCGTTATGATCTCTCAGATTACTGGCTGCCTCTGTAAAGAGCATGGTGGTTGTCAGCTTTGTCTGACCCCTCCACCCCAATATGCTGAGGTAATTCTGTCATCAAGCCCCTTAATACTTAAATTTTTAAGGTAGGGCAGAGAAAATATCTCTTTCCCTTCTTTAACACACTTAAATGAAGCCCTTGTTTGCATCCGGTGTTCCAGGATCTGGTAGGTGCAACTTCCATTTCAATGCCGGTGAAACAGGAGCAGGACAGCAGGAGCTGAGGAAGGTTCACAGCTGCGGTCAGCTGTGAGTAGCACTGTTCGAACTCCCGGGTGGGCTGTAACACTGGCTCTGGTAGCAGCATGAGAGCAAGGCGGTCAGTTACATAGCAGTGCTGACCCTCAGTGAATCATACCGAGCAGTGTTACTTGGCAAGCACACAAACTGTGACTCCTGAGCCTTCCCGCTGCTGGGGAGCTCTGTTGTGGGCCCCCCTTGTAGCATTCACAGGGATACTGACACTTAAAATAGACTTTAACAGCATAAGGGCACTGAACTTTGTCCAGAGCTGACTGTGCGCAGTCCGTAAGTATTTTTCTGAAGCCATGGAAGTATTTCTTGACAGTGATGTTTAGAGAACATCCCGGATGTCCGGAAATACTGATCAGTGTTAAACTTATACAACAGCTTTTTGGGCCATGATAATGAGGACAAATAGAAAATTGTCCTAGTGTTTAATCTGTTGGGAAGAATTTTTGGGGGAAAAAAAAAAAGGGCTATCTTTGAAACAAAGGGCCAGAGTCTGACAGAAATACCATTGTAAAGCAAACAAGATAGAACATGATAATAGACAACACAGCTGTTCCCAATCACACTAGTGAGATCAAAATTAGGTTTTAAAGGCTTTGTTCCAATAATTGTGCTTTTCAGATTTGACTACACTTGTCTGGTTGTATATTCGAACAAATAGTTTGAGACTTCATGGGGGCAGGGTGAGGGGTGGGTGCTTTATCCCATGTGTAACTTGTTGGCTTGTTCTGATCTTCTAGAATAAATAAATGGCTAAGTATCTTAATCATGCAGAGACCAACATGTAAATAACAAGCATGAGAATACAATAAATGATAACAAATGGCTGTGCATGGTAGTATATCCCAAAACATTCAAGATAAACGTAGGCCTTCATTTAAAACAAACAAGCCAGCAATTAGTAGAGGGTCATTCTGATTTGTAAATGTCATCTGGTGTATGAATTACAACTCATGTGGTGTGTAAGTTGCAGTGACCCCACAGAGGCAATCACATATACTGCTGTTTGACATTGTTCAGGTGATTTGTTTATTCCTTGCTGTAATGAAAGGAACAGAAATATGGGCAGAGAAAACTGGTTTTTGGAAATGCTTCACTGGCTGCATACACAGGTTATTAATGTTGGTAGGAATTAGTAGAACAGCATGCTTACTGTGACATGCTGCCCCTGATGAAACCCATGGGAGTTCTTCCCAATAATTTCAGTGGGATCAGAGTCTTTCTTTGTATTTAATACTTTCAGATTGCAAACTCATTATGATAGTTGTTTGGGCATCTTATGTCTAGGTCTTTTCGCAGAGTGGCATTGAGTAACGTACTGTACCAAGTGTCTTGCTGAGTGGACTTTGTAACATCAGGAAAAACTGTAACCTTCATGTTCCAAATCTGTCCTACTTACTGTATTTCTCATATAAAAGAAAGACTCTTTTCTAAGTTAAAAGCTAAGGCTAGATAGTTGATACAGTTACTAACTTCATTTCATAGTATTCAATCAATTGTAAAAACATTTTAATTCGTTCTGCTAAAATACAAATGTGGGCAGGCTTTATCATATGCTTACTCATCAGACCAACTTCATGTGACTGGGGAGAACTTATGAAGGCAATGAACTAAAGATATATTACCTCAAACAGCAGCTCGAGCAGATGCTTAACATATACTATGCAAGTTGGTCTGCTACCTTGAATAGAATGGTAAGGGCTCAGATGAGTTTAGAGCCAGAAGTGTTTTTTCAGTTATCTTTTTCTGAACACATCAAACAGAAGCAAACACAAGACAAAATGCTATACATAACAAAAACTTCATTACTATTATCCTGTCTAAAATTAATGTGTCGATGATATTTGTTACAGAATAGGGAGGAATAGCTGGTATATTGCGAATGAAACCGTGCTGAAATCTGAGTTACTGCTTTTGGAATAAAACTGTTGTAGGAAACCTAAGTGAACAAGCAGTAGAAATCAGCTCTAGACCTGTGTGGGCACAGAATTCAACATGCATGCAGCAGCTGAGAGCCTTTCTCTAGCATTAGCATTGGTGGAATCCAGATAATGCATGTTGTGCAATTCACTTTTGCTTATTCATTTGGCTTTTCAGTCTTGTTTTTCTTATTCCTCAAAACTGGACTTTTGAAAAAAAAATAGCTTAAGTGATTAACTGTTACACAGGACCTGGTTTAGTTACCGGACCAGAGTGTTTCCTTCTGGACTGCTGATCATCCGTTGAGCACCTTTCCGAAAACCTGTAAATTTATTCTTCGCTTTTCGTTCAGTCTGTGCACTGCGCTGCCAGACATCTGCAGAAGCTGGATTCGAAAACGGAAGAATTGGACCAAGCTGACAGGACTGTTTGTGTATCCTGTGCCTTAGACAGCAGTGGTGATGAAGCTGCTTGAATTTAGAGTAGGTTAAAAAGCCATTTTATGGAAAGGTTTTATTTTCTTATCAGGCATTTATCTCTGTGATGTATTGATTGCTGTTAGAGAGCTTTGGCTGTGATGTGCAATTTCACAATACATAAGCACCTTTTAAAATTGTGCTATTTCTTCAGTGCTTTGTATTTGGTATCTGCTAAAAATGAGGTAGTATTTAAATCATGGAAAGGCTTCTCTGGGAAATGGAAAAGTACCTTTAGGCTGTCTTCAGTGCAATAGAAAAAAACACTTGTTTTAGTTTGTGGAAAAGGTATTTAACTTGCTAAGTTAGCAGATACCAAGCAATCACGTTATAGTCTTGCAGTGTTGCCTACGTGTGTATCAAGGCGTGGATGCTTACATGGTGGAATGGGGTCAGTTTGCGAGGGAGCCTGGTCCAAGCCATGAGCCTGCGTTAGAGTTACAGGATCAGCCTCACAGTGGAGGTTTTGTGAGCTTTACAAACAAATCTGTTTAGGAATTGCCCCGTTAGACAAAACTCTGTGTAGTGCACTTTCTGCTGTGTTGGGCAGCGTGATGTCAAGTGTATGTTTAGACAGATGTAGCTTTCTTAAAATGAATACTGATTGAGTGCCAGTTGGTACAGTGTCCAAGCATTACAGGCCAATTATGGGGGGGAATGGAGAATTTTGGGATTCTCTCTGTTAGTTACGGTTTCCTATTGCACTGCTGTAGCACCACTACATGGCAATGTGACTGGGGCTGTGGCTTCCCTGAAAATTCTATAGATGATCATAAATTTTATTTTTATAGTGATAGAAGGGTAAGCTGATTAGGCAAAACTAAATGCATATCTGTTAAATAAGATTTTTATATCGGTTTCCAGAGTAGCAGGAATTTGTGTGGCAGATAAGTGGGGGTGGAGGGCAGGTTAGAAGCTGATTGCTCAGCTTTAGGCAGACGACTGACCACAGGGAGCACCTTAGGGTATTTTTCAACAAAAGACAGTCTTTTGCAAATCAGTTTTAAATGAAGATAATTAGAAAAGCTCCTGCCTTTACCTTTTGGTGGTGGTGTTGTTTCCCAAAGTTACATAATTTAGCAGCATCACTGACAGTTCGTGCTTCTCTTTAGCCTGGGGATCTTCGTAGGTAGTGCTGTGATAAGTAGCATTTGGCTGACCACCTGCTCTCCCTTATTCTGGAAATATTACAACTGGCTATGGAACAGCTATGAACTGTTCACTTGACCATGGCAAATGAGCTGCCCTCATCAGTGTGTTCTGGTATATATTTAACTTAATAATATGAGCAGATGGTCATTATATTGATTCATGAAGCAAGGGAGGAAGCTTGGCTATCTTGATAATGTAAGGCCTTAGCACTGAGCATCGGAGTGGGCAATGAGCAAGGGGAGGAAAAAGGAACTTTTTATTTTTTTTTATTTTTTTTTATTTTTGAACAAAGGACCACTGTGGACAGGAATTAAATAAAAGCAAGTTTGTGACTCATCTAGCCTGGTCATTTACCCGGAGATGGAGACTGTTAGTGCTCAAGAATGCTGCTGCTGAAATTCTTGCATCATTGGTGGTGCTTACAAAAAAGAGGGGGGTGAGGTGGTGGGAGGGCAGTAGCTTGCAGTTATGAAACTGCTCACTCTGCCATTGCTATTAATGATAATAAGTCTTTTGAGGAAATACTGAAGGGTAAAGGTCATATTTAAGTAACAGTTCAGTAATTTTTGCAAACAACTACTTGGCTTAATTGTCACCCCATTAAGTATGGTATAACTGGATTTAAACAAGAAGCTCGTTCTATAAAATATTCAGCAGCTATCCTTGTTAGCTGAACTAGGGAGTTTACAAATTCCCAGCCTGGATCAGCTTGATTTAGTTACTCATTTTGTAAATTTCACATGAGAAATAGTATGCCCAGAAGAGCATTCTCTTGAGCAGGAGCTTAATCTCGTGTTTTGGTTCCTGTTTCTCCTCATCACTGATTAGCTTTGCTGTCTTATCGGTTTATGTCATAGTATGTGACTATAAATTGACTTTGCAGTGAAGAGGGAATACGGTTTGTCTTCACAGATGCTGCTGTTGCCATGGAGATAAAAGGACCAATGGCCTTTTCTTAGTTTGGACTGTACTACAGTGTTCGTGTGGAGACGGTGCATTCCAAAACGCACCATTTGGTGCTTTTAAATTTCAGTCTACATAGCAAATGAGAAAGCATATTATTTTCTCTTGCTGATGAGGTTTAATAATAAATACAGATTTGGGACTTTTTCTGGAAGCAGAAAGCAAGCCCACAAGGATAGTGAAAACAATGTGGCTGGCTTGTGCTTGCTAAACCTCCTCTCTGGGAAAAACCTTTTGGCTTTGCAAAATATAACCCTGTAGAGCCTTTGGGTTTATCTGATGCAGTGTTTGATGCTGGTTACATCACCAGCTTACTTATCTGTGATGTTCCTCTGTGGCTGATCTTGAATCAGCATGTAAAAGCTGTGAATGTGATTCTATTTTTTCTTAAGAAAGCTTTTCTACCTCAGACTGCTTGAAAGAAAATATAAATACCAAATCCACAACACATTCAAGGATGGCTTGCAGAAGGTGTTATTTGTGAGTACCTTTTCCTTCTTCATCTGTCATCACGTCTCTGATATCTGTGTTGAGGATTCCAGAAGTGGGAGTAGTGATCAGTTTATTGTTTGGTAGGTTTCTTTCCATGAACCATTTTTAGGGTGTTACCTTTTTAGCAGATGAATGATCTGTATGTTAGAAATGCACAGATGATGGTTGTGTTTATGCATATGGGTATTTAAAAATTTAACCTATTGAAAGTGAGTAAGCTAATATTTAGCAGTGTAAAAGAAAATAATGAAAAGAAAAAAAAACAACACTTTGCGTGCAAGCAATGTAGGATGCTAGGTATTCTGTCTGTGATGAGTCAAGAATCTCTTCCATTTTGTTTGAATGCTTTGTCATATTAAAGTGTAATCTGTCTTTTAAATACATAAATACAAACAAAAAAAATGAACTACAGTCTTAATATAATATCAATAAAGCAAAATATTGATGTGGTTTTGTTGTGGTATATATGCTTGCTCATATCCTAAAGATGCATTAATTGCTTATTATTTACTTGACCAGTTTCTCAAACATTACAGTCATCACAGCAGGAGTTTAGTGTTTCGCTCATTGAATGCAGCACAGCAGCTCTTCGCCTGAGTTGTCACATTTGGCAGAATGGCTCAGAGCTTGTCCACTTGTAGCCAGAGGAAGGACGATGCTAAAGTTTGCACGCTGTGGCGTCAGCATCAGGCTGCATGCAGAAACCACAGTGGGCAGTTTTATTCGGCTGAATTCTAGTGGTTCCGCATAGCCCTTACTCCGAGCTTTCTCTTAGTGTAATGCTGGGCTGTTCCACTCTAGATAAAAAGCAGAACAAAATACACACAAGTGTGCAGTGCAGTTGTCCTCTACCACCCACCCTCACTACCATCAGTGGTTCACTTCTCATCCACTGTTTTGAAATGGCTGTACCTGGTATTTGCATTTCTGAACTCTGGTTAAAAATCCTCTCCCTTAGAGTTAAATTTAGCTTTGCCCAAGGAGCTTGCGTTAAAGAGATGCAGTTGTCATCTGTAGGTGTTGTCAGTTATTTTAATAGTGCCTACGAGGGTCCTAATGGAGTAAATCTGGTTCATGTTCAGTAGCACTGTCCACATGCAGGCGTAGTAAGTTCAACCATTCAAGAGTAAACTCTTTGGAATGAGTATTGAAAGAGAATTGAAATCTGTTCTTCATTTTTTTTAGCTTTTTGTTTTACAAGAGATGGTTTGAATGGTTCAGTTGAAATGCTTAAAATGAGAGAACACTTGGAACTGTATATAGGAAGTTCTAACAAGAAAAGTGAACTTGGAAAACAGTTTGGAGTCTTCCAGCTGTATAGGGATGAGCTTTGCAAATAACGCTGTGTGTTTATACAAGGGAGAAGTAATTTGTGTGTTAGACTCCATTTTTCTTTGAGTTCTGTGATTCAGGGATTTTGTAACTCTTAGTAGATGACAGAATTTCTTACAGTGCTTATCATGCACTATTAGAGAATATTTCATCTCTTTAGGTTACTTTAAGTGATGTTGCAGTCTTACTTGTAGAACCATTTTGTGCTGTATTTTCCTCTATTGCTGCTTATGTGTTTGCTACCTTTTACGTGCCTCAGCACATTGCTGTAGAAAAGATGATGTGAACTGTGACTTCTGTTATTTTGAATTTTAACTCATCTTTGAGAAAGTAAATGCCGATAGTGGAAAAGAAGAGAAATATAAGCCCAGGGCTCTTTTAGAACCAACTCTGTAGAATATATGCGGCAGAAGGAGGGCTATATACACACAAATTCTTCGTATTCTTTCAAACTGATCTGTTCCAAACTGTAATAACATATGTTAAGTAGTTGGATACGCCAGCTCTTTAATGCATGAGTTAGTTTTGAGATGAAAATTTAAATACTATAAGTCTGTTGACATTCTAATAATATACACGCTAAGGACTTTTAGGATAAAACATATCTTTTTCACGTTTTAAAGATAAAAGTAAAAAGAAAAAAAAAGCACCTAGATTGCTGTTAAGCTTTTTTTTTTTTTTAGAACAGCAGCAATGTCAAACTGCTAGGATTAGCAAAAGCATTGCTTTTCTCAGATGCTGCGCTGAGCAGGACATGTCATTGTACCATTGTTCTAAGTAATAGGATTTGCATTGCTGTAAATCTCTTATGCTACATGTGTCTAATTTCATTCTTTGCACATTACTATTTTTCCTTCTCCATGAGCATCAAATCCAATATGTATAGCTGCAGCTATTTAGATTTGGTTTTACTGTGATTAACACTCTGTGAAATTATAAATGCGGCTGTGTTCTGTAATGTGAGTTGCAGTTTCTTGAGAAATTCTGGGACCTATTTTACTGAATAAATGTAGAAAAGGTGCAGTAAATCTATCAATTTTCTGACTTAATTTAATTTTTTTTTCCTTCTATGCAGCTTCACATTTCTTTCTTCTGTTTTATTTCAGGTTTTGGACTGTATGTTTTTTCTAAAAATTTAAAAACTAACTACTAAGCAAAAATGATACAAGTGCATTTTATTTGTACTGTAAACTTCTGTACATCCCCCTTCAGAATAGATTTTTTGCATTAAGACTTAATCAAAAGGGAAATAAATGATCCTAATTATATATGCCTACATATTAACAGTCTTAATTAAATTCACTCTAGTTACAGCTAACCCACTATTGGAGACTGCCTACAAACTATGTGTTGGCCACGATGTAAAAGAATCATCTGTTGCCTATTTATATAGGCTAATACTTATTTTCATGAAACCAAAAAAATTTATCATAATTATTTTTAAGTTAGTTATCTATAATGTTAATAAGCATTGTGCTATAGGATGGGGCAAAATTAACAGGTGTTTCTTGTTTAGTATGTTGTGATGGTCTGGTCTTGTTCTCTCAAGAGATGATGATTATTTTAAGGCCCTTTTGATGGAGGAGAGGTCAGTGAAAGCCTACCTCATTTTATTTTATTTTATTATTAAAATCCATCTGTGGACACTTAAATTGAAAATACAAAAAGGGTAGTATTTTTCCAAACAAGAACCTACCAGTTTGCATTTATATTGCAACAGGTACAAATGCTGACAGTCCATCATTTTGATGATGACCAAATTTTATGTATTCTTGAGCAAAATTCAGTGGTCTGTACTCCTAGTCCACATGTGCTTAATTAGGTTACATGACTGCCGCATGGTGAGGGAGTTGATGCCAACGCTGCAGGTCTAGAACATGGGGTTGTGCTACTTTGTGATGTCTGGGCATGTTTTTTTCTCCTCCGAGTCAGACTATTCTGACAGGTAACTATATTGATGATTACTAGACACGATGCGTCTTGTTACCTTCCTGTGATATGGTGCCCAAGCTGTGTACAGAAAGCTATCTTGTGGAAAGGAAATGATAGGAATAAAGTTCTGGAAAATATATTAGTTGTAATCTTTTATAGCGTGTGAAGATCTCTGCCAAGTACACATGAGCTCCAACGCCTTCTTTACGTATGCAACTGTAAAAGCAATAATAGCATTTAATTTCTTGTAGTTGCTATTCTAAAAAGTATGTATGAGACTGCAGTTAATAAGAACACTGTAAGAAAGCATTGTATTTGTATAGGCCACCACTGCCTCTCCGTGACATACTACAAATTGCTGGACATCAAGTAGGATGAAATAGATAAAAAATTTTTTGTCAGTGCTACTTCAAAAGCCAAAATCATACCATCCTGTGTATTTGCGGTGAAGCTCTGAGTAGTAAGAGGAATATCTCTGGTGTCAGAGCAGTAGGAATTTGTCCTTGTAAATGTGAATGGATCATCTACAAGTCGCATCTTAGTGGACGTGTCTGCAGACAGCTACGATCAAACTTAGATTGAGGAGTTTGTGTGAGTTGCCATATAGAGCTACCTGCCATTTTATCTGCTGTGATGGATTTCTGAATTGTCTTGTGGGTGTAGTTAATGCACTGAAAGCCTTTCTAGTGTGATTAACCACATACTAATAAACAAACTTTTAGCTGGAGTCGATATAAGCCTGTATTACTGTGACTTTTATTGTTGGCCACCTATTTGGAAGTCAGTCTTATTATATTTCAAATTTTATTTTTCTCTAAAGAAATGATTAGGTTTATTAAATAAGAACAGGACAGACTGTACTAGTTTTTACCTATGGTCTTTTCTAATCTCAGCTGTAGCCATAACTCTGGATTGAAATGAGAAAGAAAACTATCAACTTGGAAAATAATGTTATTCTTCATCAGGTTAAAGTACAATTAAAATGAAAGCATTTGTTTTATTAGCTTGTAGGCATGAATCCAATCAAGCAAATCATTGTAAGCTACCTCAGATGACAATAAAGTGAGTGAGCTTATACAGCAGATGAACTCGTCCACCACTTCTGCTATTTACCAGTAAATTTAAAAATGGATCTGTGCTAACTAGCACCAGGTATACAGATTGACTTGGGCAGTTCAGGAGGCTGTTCAGGTGTAAATTTTTGGTAGTACTTGTACATACTCACTAGAACACAGTACCTCATGGAAAAATATACCAGAAGCAGGGGAAGAGTACTGGCAGATGGAGGCGACAGATTGTTGCTTCATACGAAGAAGAAGGATAGTGTATGAAGTAACAGGGCTGCAGAAAAATGCAGTAGTTAAGGTGTACTAACGTACCTGCTGGTCCCCTGTCAGCAGCCAAATCACTGACTTTGTAAAGCCCTCATCTCTTCCTGAGGCACTCCTGTGCTGATGCAGCTTTCCTGAGCATCGGTGGGACAAGAGCCTCTTCTGTCTGAAAGCTGATGATCTTGTTAGGAAGAAGTTCTAAGACAGTAAGGGTTTAATAATTCTATCAAGCTACTCACAGGTGTATATACAGTTAAAATTAAACACTAGCAAAATAAAAAGGTTTGGATATCGTATCCCACGGTAAGCACCGTGTGCTGTTGGGGTTTGGAGGACAAGCCTGCAGGCTCTCCGCGTTGCAGGTGGAGGTAGTGCTCGCTGCGACCGGTAGCACAGCGGCACTGCCCGGTTGCCAGGAGCAGGAAGATAGCATCCTACCGGGGGGACATTTTGGGAACGGAATAGCCTGTTAAAGCAGAGGTAATTTCAAGTTAATAGCTGGGTTCCCACGTTGTTTAAAACCCATGCTAAGAAATGTGTCTACTGAGTTTAGGAGGCTTGTTGGCGGTTGTAGGACAAAATGAAAAGATGTTGGCTTGTAGTTGTAGCTTTACTGGATAATCTAGTTCTTTCTATTTGTACATCTAAGCAAGACTCTAGTACCAAAAGAATAAAAAGAAAGGGCTTTTTTGTTCTGCTGATGAATACAAAAGTGATGCTAAAATGAGTGGTTTCCAATGGCAAATATGGGAATTTGTATAGAAGGTAAAGGAACACTTAAACCTACTTTGGGTCTGCATACCAATGTAGGTAGGACTTGTCACTTATTGCTGCTATCCTGAGGGAGCTGTGATTTCGAGATTTTATCATAGAATCATAGAATTTATTTTGGATTTGGTTCTGTTTTTACTGTATTAGTAGTCTGTTCTTAAGAGAATTAAAAAAAAAAAAGACAAGTGGTTACCTGTCCTTGAGTACGTCGGGAGAGCTGGAAGAAACTTTGCCTGAAAGTGGGAAATTACTGCAACATCCCATGGAAGCTTTGCAATCTTTTAGAACCTGAAATTACCAGAAGAAGCATTCATCAATTTAGTCCTTTGTCTTGTGCCAGTTCTGAAGTATATTTTGGTGTGAAGTATCATCTTCTGAATATGTATGACCTAAATAGGGCCAAGTATCTATGATACTGTGAACAGGGGAGGTGATCACTTCTCCAAGTTTAAATATGTTTCTGATAATGTCTTTGGCTGTTATGACTTAAATCCTTAAATCAATTTTATTTTGAGTGCAAACTCATGTCGAAGGCTGATTGAAGCATCTATCTTATAAGTTGTTGTTTGTTTGTTTTTTTTTTTTTTTTAAGTAACTTGAATCTTGAACTTTTCCTGATATGATCCAGAGGAGAAAATAAACAGAAGTATTGCTTTAGCATGTGACTAAAGGTACAAAATGCCACATACTGATCTGAGATTGTGCCAGCAGAAGGTGGATTTGCTTTGGGTAAAATCAGAATGCTGACAGAGGCTGGAAGCCTGAGCCTCATCTGTTATCAGGCTGACTGGGCATTGGTCAGCGGGACCTGGAGGAACCAAAATGCTCGGTCAAAATGTCCCTGAATTTTGAAGTTGGGAGCAAAGTCCAAACCTCATGTCTGCTTCTGTAAGCGATTGGATACAGAGCCTGTCTCTGAACCCCAAGAGGCTGAAATGTAACTTTACCTATTGAACATACATCGTTAACATCTGGAACGTTCTTGTTGGAACCCAGCAATGTGTGGTAGCTTAATTACAAGTCTGCAGCTGAATGTTTTGTCACCTGTTTTGTCTATTCCATACCTGCGCCTGCAGGACAGTGCCAGTGTAGTCACTACCTGACAAACCTTTAGCACTTATTTGCTGTCAAGGTGACTGGACTTTTGCATTTCTACTGCACCTTCAAAAAGAAGCTCAAAGCAGTTGGGCTCCTAACCAGTCTTGTGCAATAGGTGAGTATTAGCCTTAACTGCAGGGGAGGAAGCTGAGACTCCTGGGAGAACTTCTTTCTTGTTTTGGTGTTTCTGGAACCTAGGAAAGTCAGAGGAGGACACGCTTCTGGAACTTCGTGGGCAGAATCTTTTGGGGATAGCCAGGAGCAAGCTCTGTTCAAAATATTTTGTTGTGCAGAAGTAAAGCCAGGCAGATTCATTCACATGTTTCCTGGTTGGTTCTCTGAAGAAAGAGATACTGTTGGTAAGAATAGAGAGATTTGTGCAGGAAAAAACGGGTGGGAGGAAGGGAGGCCTGGGACATCCTCATGCTCATCTCCTCCTTTTGCTTCTGCTGACAAACGTAGGTGTTCACAAAGCAGGATGCAGCAATTTCGTCAGCGTGATCAGTTTCCCTACCCAACGTGAGGCTTGGTCGTGCGATGTGCACTTAGAATGTACTGCCCTGGCTCTGTGGATTTTGTGGAGCAGCTTGTGTGGATGTCATGTTTTTCATGTCAGAAAATATTGCTTTTATATGTTCTAACTGCTTTTATCATGGCCATCAATGTTTTTGGCAACGTTGTCCATCTTCCTTTAGAATTGCTCTGGTCTTCTTTCCAAGAGGCCTGGAGGTGCCACCAATCAGTTGTTTCGCACTGCGAGGCATTAGCAGGGTATGCCCTTGATGGCAGTCTGCCTTATGACGGAATTGTGTTGCCATTTTCTTTCCAAAAGCTCAGGTGCTTTATAGGAGTTACCATCAGTTGCTGTCTTTAAACAGAAAATCCAACTCATCTTGGCTGTGCAGCTGCTGACACACTGTTGGCAACAGAAATCAGAACAGGTTGACCTTGCGGGGTTCCTTGATTTTATTTTACTTTTTTTAAGGATTAGTAGCTGATGCCTTTCTCAAAAGGACTCACTTTTTTGCGTAACCATTCTGTTTGATCTTCTAAGAGAGTGACCTCATAGGGTTTGCTTTAAGCCTCAGGGATCCAGAAGAATCAAAATCAATCTTTTGAAACATTTGTCAAGATGCCAAGCAAAAGACGAGGGGTGGGGGGATGCGTATGTGTGTACGTACACACATTCTCTATTAAATTGTCGGTTTGGATTCTTTTGAGTTAAATGAGGGTTTTCAGCTCAATGGCTATTTCTTCCATGTGTGCACACTGCAAGAGTTAGGAAATATTGATCTAACTGTTATGATTTCGTAGAGGAATGCTGTGTTTTTGGAAATTTGATTAGGTGGTTTTACCATGGATGACTTACTCTGCTAAACATTGTGTAGTGCTTCTGGGCAAAGGCATCAGAACTGCTCAGTGTACTGTGTGGTGCTTAAAGATCGTCTAAGCTTTCCTTCAGATGCAATACCTTGTATTGTTTTGCAACTCTTGTGTGTTTTTAATTAAACAACACAAACACAACTACCTGAAGTGCAGGATGTCTTCTTGTGTTGTAAAGCTTTTTTTTTTCCTCATGTTTTGAACAAATGACATCAATTAAATTTGTATTGCACATTTCAGAATATTGTTTAAAACTTGGGTGAAGCTTAGATTCTTTCAAATTTGTAAGCGGCATATTGCAGTCTGCGTGTAATTGCTGGGCCTGAAGAAAGCTCATGTCCTTACTCATCCCATTGTGCCTCCTCATGTTCAAGCACTGTTTGAAATGCCATTCACACAGAAACAGCTTGACTGGTGCAGAGTAACATGCAAGCCTGAAGTTCCATTTCCATAGGAATTTTAATCCTCAGTGTCTATCTTTTGCCTCTGTTCCACACAGCAAGGCAAAAAGTCTTAAATTGGCATTTTATATTTTATGTTGCGACAAAACTTGGATTCGTCATTGCAACAGTTCATCACTGTCATTCTCGATGTGTATATTTAAACTAGGGGAATATTTCCCTCTTCATTTCCTGGGATTCAGAATTGACAGCTGCATTTCAAATTTCATTCAAACTTATCAAGAGTTTCAAATATACCTACTAGCACCTGCTTTTCCCTAAAAAGCCCCTTTCTAAACACTTGGTGTTTTGACTTTGTGTTTTTCCTTGTGTCGTAGGTCTTTAAATACTCTGCACCAGTTTTGCTGTCCAGCTCCATTGTACCATACCCAGCTAGCTGTCCCTGCCACACACTCAGAGTACAGGTAAGAGTAGATATGGTCCACACACTTTCTTTTTTTGAAGAGAGATCTAATGTTATGATTTGACAAAAGAAAAGGAATAGCAGTTTAAGTTAAATAATAAAAAAAAAATGAGTATTAGGAAAACATCAAACTAATTTTTAACATCTTATAGGATAGTTCTGTTTGCTTCTCTCAGACACTATTGAATTATATGGTAAAATGGCTTTCATGTGCTTTAAGAGGCACATCCTCCTAGACACTTTGAAAGGTAGGAAGAAGCTAATTGTAGGTTTAGTTCTCGCATAACTAACATATCAAGGCATTGGACTTTTCACATAGTTTATGTAGGATATTGTTGTTCTGAGCAACACTTTTTCTTTAACCCCCCTGAGTATTTCAGGACAGAATGGTTGGTAAGCCACGTATGTGGTGCTCTCAGGGTTAAAAGCATGGACCTGAGAAAGGCTCAGCAATACCTTTTGATTTGAGTGGAAGTAAGGGTTTTTTAGATATCAATGCTGAGCAGAGTCTGCCCTACATATATCAAAAATGTATGGTTTGCAGCTAGTAGTGCTTCATTTAACGTAGATCTCTTTATTGACTATGTGTTTTCCAAGTTCTCTGTGATTAAATGTGGACAGCAGTAATTACAAATCTTAATACAAATCATTATCAGTGCCAGAGTGTTTATTTTAAGTCGTCTTAGAGAAGCATCAAAGGACAGGTAACCTAAGTTACTAGAAATGTGAAAACTATTAAATTGTGCGTGCATGTCATGAAAAAGTGCCTTTAATTTTTACTTTACTATTAGTGATTAACTTAGTGATAATTGCCAGCTCATGAATATATTAATATCAAAATATTGAAAGTCTGGTGCTGAAAAATCAACACACTTTGCACTGGTAATAAGGAAAGACAAAACCAAACAATGAATCCTAAATCTGTAAATGCATAAACATACTTCTGATTTTAATCTTTCATGTCTTAGTTATGTCTAACCATGCATGTTTGGATCCATCCCGTTGTTTTACATTGCAACATCAGTTTGTATGTTTTTTTCGTCTCATTAGAGCTCTTTTATTTGGTGGTAGCGAATCCGTAGTCCAGTTGTAAGACAACTTAGTATTCCTTCAGTGAGGAGCAAGACCCCAGCATTATTAGATTCCTCATTTGCTTTTTAATGAGACTTCTAGTTTTCCTTTGCCCTTAGATTATAATGCCCTAATTTTGAGGGTCTGTAAGAGATCTTCCTGTAGAGATGTTGATGGGAAAACCAGTAGTTTCTTGGATGTTTCAATATCTTACTCCATGTAGGTTATTATTCGTATCTGTAATATATCTTCTGGAATTAAAACTTATAGCAGCATTAATTTGTGCTTAAAAAAAAAAAAACAGCAAACAACCTTTTCTGGCTTATTTTTTTGTTTGTTTCTGTCTTTGTGCAGTAAAATAATAAAAACCCTAAGTGTGGCTGGATCTGTGAAGTGTGTACAAATTTTTTATGACGAATGTTAATGTGTAAAAATGCACAACATATAGGTTTTGATAATGCCCAGACATGTTGTAAAACTGTTAGCTTTTGTTTAACGATTGGGCCATGTGAAGGAATTCATCGCTGACCTTTTTTGTTCTCAAGGAAGTTTAGGTCTCAAATTTTTCAACTGTGTGTGAGTGTACGTATATATATAACTCTCTATATACATATATATGTGTATATATACATACAGTTGAAAAGCGCATGGCTTATATATATAAAAATATATAAAACAACTTAACTAGAATCAGTGGAGATATGGGCACTTCCAATGATTCCTAATATACCTGTAGTAGGGTTCCCCATATTCATATAATGGGCTGCTGGGAAAATGAACGTGCACCTCCCTCGCTCCCCTTCCCTGGCTAGCTCTACCAGCAGCACATGATCTGTGCTAACCCCCCGTTTTATTACGAGTGGCTAAATAAGGGAGGTCAGGGATTAGCTATGGACCTGTTCTCTCACCTCTTTTCCCCCACCCCAATGCACAAGTTGCCTGGGCGTCAGATGATGTTTTGCAACGGGCGATACTGCCAGCAGCGTGTGACAACCTCCTGCAGTATGGGGCTGTGTTAGCAAGGGAGTGGCCAGCAGGCTGAGGCATTTCTTCTCTTCTGTCAGCACTTGTGAAACAGCCCCTGGGGTGTGCCTGGCTTTTTAAAAGACATCAGGGTACTGGAGCAAGTCCAGCAAAGGGCCACCAAGGTGGCTGGGGGCCAGAGCACGTGGCAACAGGGAGAGGCTGGGAGAATGGGGGCTGCTCAGCGTGCAGAAGAGGAGGTTCAGGGCTGTTGCGGTCTTCATCTTCTTAGTGGGAGAGTATGGAGGAGGTGCAGCCAGCCTCTTCTAGGAGGTGCACAGTGATGGCACAAGAGGCAACGGGCAAATTCCAATTAGGTACAAGGCAGGGCCGGGTGGGGAGGGATCTCACTGTGAGGGTGGTCAAACACTGGAACAGGGGCAGGTGAGGAGGTGGTATCTCTGTCTTCAGCGATACTCAGTTCAGCTGGACACAGCCCTGAGCAACCTGATGTAGCTGGCCCTGCTTTGAGCAGGAGACTGAACCAGGTGCTTCCAGCAGTCCTTTCTAACACATTACCCTGTGATCCTGAAGCACTCCTCCTTGGAAAGGAGAAAGGAGCTGCAAGTTTGTTCTTCTCTGGACTGCAGAATTTAGTCTTGTATTATTCAGTGATGCTAATGCTGTCCCAGGTAGTATCCTACACACAAATGTGGTGGTGTGTTAGAGTTAGGCTGTTATTGTCTTCCCCATATCAACAGTTCGGTTGACCCACGAGTTCAATTTTTGAAGCTGTTGTATCCAAACTGATTGTTGCAACTTGGCATCACTGTATCTGCAAAAACAAACAAACAACAAAAAAACTGTCAAGTACGAATTTCATGCACGTTTCTGTAAATGTCCTGTATACAGTAATCCTCTTGCTGTGAACGGAAATCAGCTACTAGAACACTAGCACAATTAGGCTCTTAATTTCCACATACATTCAACAGTATTAAATTTAGCTCTTAGTTTTCCCATTTATCAATTCATAAATAGAAATCGTTGAAAACAATGCAGACAGAAATGGATGCTTCATTCTAACTTCAGATTTGAGGCTTTATTTAGAAAATACACAGAGGGATTAATTTTGTAGCCCAGAATTAAAAATTAAATTTGCTCTGAAAGAAGCAATTAATGAATGCACTACAGTGAAATCTGGAGCATCTCTGATTTGCTGTTAGCTAATTGCTGAATGTTTTATTCACTCCAGCAGTTTTATTTCTAGTCAAGATGATCTTTGGCATCTGTTTTGAATTGTTAATAGGGAAATAATGCATTTTTAATAACTGCAGCTATTGCAGTAATCCCTTGCTTGCTCATTTTACAATGTTCAAAATAGATAGAAATAAAATGAGTTATCTTGCATTCTTCTGTTATAAGAAAAGGCATAGGAAGCCTAAGCATCTAACATACTTCCAGCTAGCTATTTGTGTTTGTGTTCCAGTTAGCCCATATGCCTCCTGTGTTTGCTCTTTTTGATTTATTCTTGTTTGAAAGTTGGAAAAAAAATAATATTAACAGTAATGTCTGTAGCTTGGCTTCTTTAACTCCCTTTCTCTTCCTGCCTCCCAGTGTAGAGCCTTAAAAATAATGTTCAAAGCTGCAAATTCTGTGAGGTGCTCTGTCTTTGTTAGTGATCGTCTGAATGCAGGTTTTATGTCTGGTGTGAAGGGCAAAGTAAAGGAGATGATGGCTGGAACCAGAGAGGCTTCAAAAAGCTCCTGGATCTCTGCAGTCTTGGTTGTGCTCCAGCTGCTGAGCCTCTTGCTTGACGTGGCCTGGATTACCTCAGTGGCTTTGCAGCTAGAATATGTGCAAAGCAAAGCCTAGAGATGTAACAGTATTCAGAGAGAGTTTCTTGTTTGAAGAAAAATCCCTTCCCAGCATTTTCCAAGCACATTTTCTGTGTAAACAAAGTTTAGTTAGTACTTTAGCCTATCTATACAGGTGCTAGGTATCTTACACTACTAACACTCACTTCTGTGCACCTCCTAGATGTCAGCCTGGAGTCTCTCACTTGAACTTTCAGGTTCCTTGGCTGCTTACACCACTCCTCACCATGTAGCTTGTCTTTTCAGGCTGGGGGTAGTTCACCAACCAGCCCCTGTTAGAAGGCTTCCTGCTCTGCTGAAACTGGGGAGGGGGGTGGGGAGGTTGGTGGTGGTTGTTTTAGTACCTTACAGCCCCAATATCACTGTAGCCCTAATATTCCTTAAGCTCTTCAGGCTTTTGTGATGAGTGTTGCTGTAGGAAGAGCTCCAGACAGGAAGATATAATGAAGAGTGCTCATGCTTGGGAATATAAAATTTTACTTGTATCCGTATTCTTTGTAATAGGCAGATATATGCAACTACAACTGCAGATAGGTTTGCTTACCACTAATATCTAAGGATCTTTTGAGCTGATGTGTTTATTCATAATTCTGTGATTTCCTTGTCTGCTTTGCATGAAATGTTGGCTGTCACTCATTGCTGTCTCCATCCACTTTACCTTCCATCCTTCTAATATTTAATTAGATGCCCTTATCATGTCCAAAGACCATTTTCAAATCTTGAAGCTAGAGATTTTTCTTTTCTTTTTTTTCCCCAGTGATACCTGTGAAAACAAAAAGATAATGCAAAGGATGTTATAGTACCAAAGAAATCCCATCATTTTCTTGCAGTCTCTACCTGCTTAATGTTTAATCAGCACCTCTGGGAGGTAAAAACATTATTCTGAAAATACTGTACTTATGTGAAATTTTAATGTGGAATCTTTGTTTCACCAGGTAATGTTGGCTTACGTGCAACAAACCACTGTATTGAAGGTGATAGAAGGAGTAATCGTGCTATTTCTTTTTTCCTGAGCCAGAGATAGGCATTGTAGCTGTTTTGTTACCCTGACGGGCTAACACAGAAGCTTAGCATACAATGATGTCTAGCTGGCAGATGCTTCTCTATTGAATAGAGTGGTTCTGTTTTTTCAACTCTGTTTACTTTTTCCATGGATGAGTACTGTACTGTTTGCCAGGCTTAGACAAATAGCAAATATTTCTCATGTCCTTCATACGAGCATCTAGAAAGATATCCCACACTACACAGCAGACGCCTCAGTCCTGTGGTAGTTTCCCAGTCAATGTTTAGTCGCAGATAAAACTGGAGCTACAGGAGCTATGCTTCAGAATCCTTTCTACTGTTGATATGACTGTTTATTGCAGTTTTCTACAAAAAAAAGTTGAATAGAAATCTTATTTCTAACTGAATAGCAATTGCCTAGCTATATAACTTAGCACACAAGCACTTTCTTCTTTACAATATACAGGGGTTTAAAAGCTTGACAATATTTTTTTCAAATTAAGCAAAGGAGTGAAAGTAACATATCTCAGACCAGCCAGCATCTTGCTTTTAGTCATCCTGGTTTTCAAGATGAACAAAGCAAAACAGATCCAAACGCTGGCCAAATCACATACTGTGTGCAAAGTCAGTATGAGGTTCAGATGATTATGTAAGGCATCTGTGTTCAAACCCTATGGCAAGGGAAAGCTGGCAAAATTATAGCAATACTGTAATTTTCCAATTGATGCCTACGTGATCTAGCGATGTAAAGAGGGTGAATTGTGTTCATACACGGCAAGCTGTTTGAAAACAACCAGGAGTTGGCAGATTATCATGAAATTTACTATTTGTTTTTGGATTTTCCTGTTTTTTTTCTTCCTTCGTTGTGTTCCTTTCCATTCTCCTCCTCTAGCTTGTTATTTATTTTAAAGGAAATGATCACTCGTGGTTGTGTTACTGATAAAGAAGTGACCTCGCACAAGCTTTCTGCTAAGCCGGCATCCCCTCCTCCACCCGCCATAAAGCACGTTATAGCATTACAGATGTAGGTATTCCAAACTACTTCTCTAGCCTTTGGGCCTTCTGGTTTGTAGCACCATTCATGATGCTGGCAACTCTGCATGGAAACAGAGTTCTTTCTGCTTTAAAAGAAGGGGGGTGAGGGGTCAAGTGCAGCTCTATCAATCATCTATACTTCTGTGTGTAAGTCACAAGCAGAATGGGAATGCATCTGTTCTGCGTTTTCAGTGAAATATGGGTAGTGAAAATCCCTGTGGAATATTTCTCTTTAATACGTTAAAAATAAAGATGTAATGGCCACAGTAGGCTGGGTATGTATATGACTACTTAATGTCATTTTTCATATGGCAAAAATAGAAATTACCCTTTCAAAGCAGCTTTTGCCTGGGAGTTTTAACTGTTAAGTGTTAGCCTACGCTCATTTGGTTGTTGTTCATCGCATTGAAAGTCCAGTCTCTGACACTAAATGAGTTACCAGCTGGTACTTACAAGCAAGTTGCACTGTTTGTGGATTTGAAAATAAACAAAAACAACTCTATCTTCATTTTCCTAATGCTGTTCCCTATGATTCTGTTCCTCTGTCTTTTTTCTTTCTTGCCCCCCTCTTCCTTGGCAGGGAAGATAATGTTCTGCACCAGTTCTGCTGTCCACCTTCGGGGTCTAGTAGTCCATCTTCAAGATAACAGAGAAGCTCGGGGTCGCTAAGTGTGCAGTCAGTGCTACTTCTGTATAGTCCATCTCTCCTCTCTTACTGGTGTGTATGGGACTGACATTTGCATGGATGCCGTAGGATTCTCGTTCATATCACATCTGAGTTGCTCAGAATGGCACAGCCGTATCTTTTTACCATCAGTGCTCAGTAATCTTTTCTCCATGCTTTTCTACAGCTCTCTTCCTTGTGTCCAGTATTTGAAACACTTGCAAACTGTAAACAAATGCATAAAATGCACAATTTATTTTGAACTAAAATAAACAGTACCATAAGTCTTTAAGGTGTACTGTGCGTTTTGTTGCTGTATGTGGTCATGTGGTATGAAGAGTACAACCTAATGTGACGACTTCTCCCCCAAATGTTGAGAAGATAGACGGGAGGACAAGCTGGTTCTTATAATCTGTATTAGGCTAAGTTCTTTTCTATTAACAGTCCTAAAAGTTTGCTTCAAGGCTGGGAAAACACCAACATGACATTTTATGAATGTTACTGTATAGAGATTATCCATTATTATTGTTTCTTTGCCTTTTGATTATTCTGAAGAACCAGCATGTTTATGTTGTTACAGCAGATACTTTGCCTATGAATGATTACATTCCTTAGCTTCTTTCAGGTCTGTCTTCTAATTTTGTTTGCCTGTGTTTGTCAAGGTCATATATTAAGCATTAGAAAAAGTACAAGATCACTACTTATGTGCTTTTGGTATCTAACTGGTGAAAGTATTTTTCTCTAAGCCGTGCACAAAATTGTCATCAATGGAATGAACTTGTAATTGAATGGCCCTGTAACTCCAGCCAGGTAAATGTGAACATGTAGAGTCTGAGTTACCATTACCGAAAGGCACTTCGGTTGTTAGACCTTTCCATACACATCCTGCGGCTCAAGAATACCTGGAGGGTTTCACTGTTGGATCTTCCAAACTTAAACACACTGAGCAGCTATACCAGGAAACAGATTTTCCATCAAATGGCATTTACTAGCCTGAAGCTAGCAAGGAATTAAAACTGGGGCCAGGGAGAAGGCTGTCAGACTCATAAGTCTGTTGTTGCTATCATAAGTTACAATTTTACTCCAAACTATCTGGAGCAGAGGTGGTCGGGTGTAGGGTGAAAAGCTGTGGTTTTTTGTTTGTTTCCTGGTTTGTATAGTTATATGTAGCTTTGAGGATTGGATACAACGAGAATCATCAGGATCAAGAAGGGAAGAACTGCACAAGCAATATGAGGTTCATTCTCCTATATAATGTGCTTTCTTCACGTCTCTGAGGTATCCATATTAAAAACAAACGAACGAACAAAAAAAAAAGAACAGAATACAGGCTATTTGCTTTTCAGTTAGATTTGCTCTACTGTTTCTTAGCACTGCACCGATATTATGCTTGCTGTTAAATGCTTTCTTGTGCCTGCCTTAGGTATGATCATGAAGTGTCTGAAGCCTAAGAAAGAATTTGCTTGCAGAATGCTAATCTGCCTTCACGATCTTACAACAGTTTGCCTCTGTCCCTTATTCTGACTGTGCAGAGTAAACAGTATATGGCTCTTTCCGTTATTTGATGTTGAATGCACCCTGGTTTCATATGTTTCTCTATTTCTTGGCGTTAGATAAACATGAAGTGCTTTCATTCCTACTGTAAAATGTACAAATTATGTATGCAGAAATAATGTACTAGATTACTGCAGTTTAATGTGTCATTGGAAGTGTTCTTATGTTTGCTGGGCAGCGTAAAACATTTAGGTGTCTGAATGATGCTGAAAATGTTGGCCTTTTACTGCTATAATGAAGAGTTTCTCAGAGTTGCTACCCAGAGATAGCAACAGTAGGAATTGCTGATATTTTGACTTGCTTATCTCCCTCCCAAGTGTAAACAGTGATTAACTCTCCCTACTTGGTGTACTGAACAGAAACACTGTAATTAATCTCTTCTATAGGGTGGGACTTGTCCCATCTTTTAATAAGTATCTTTTCTGTATCTGTGTAAAGGAAAACAAAGAAGAAACTACTGTTTAAATACGAAAATTAAAGCCACCAACTCTAGGTGCTAGCCCTTTTGCCTTGAATATGGTTGCAGTTAATGAATATGGTTACAGTTAATGAATATGGTTATAGTTAATGATGTCTCTCCAGAGAAAATGGAGTAAAAGACTGATCAGTAGGATTAGCTGTAACAGGATGCTGTCACTGGTTGTTTTCAGGCTGGTAGTTTTCCACTTAAGAGAAGACAGTATCATTGTAAGTTGCTAGCCTTTGAAGCAGTTGCTGGTGTCCACAGTATCCCCAAATCATGGTGTTTACATGCGACAAATGGAGAAGCTGACCTTCTATCACGCAGTGAAAGTCAGAAATGCACAAGTAAACATTTTCCTATCTAAATAAATCATGGCTGGCTAAATAAAACATGCTGTGAATTTCAGGATTTAGCACTGGAACCTAGAAGGGGTTCTTTTTTGTTGGCCTGAGTTATAGTAGCTGACCTACATGCTGCACATCATTATGAAACAGAGAAAGGCAGCAGTGGAAAAATTTGTTTCCTCCTGACTCCTAGATGACTTTGCAGCTGCTTTTGTGAATAGTGAAGACTGTCTTATGGAGCATTATAGTATGCAAGGTGGAGGAGCAATCACATTTTTCATGTTTTTATACACTAAATTTTGTCATTCATGACCTTGAAGGTCACGAAAGCTGCTGCTTTGGAGTTCAGTTAGAGAATTTCTCCTTGGGCACTTCCAGGCACTTGCACCTGTTATGATCAGGACTTTTTGTTTTTCTTCTGCAACGTGGATTTCCCCTTTGCAAGCATACTCAGTTATGTTCTTTTGGATGGTTTTGCCCAAAATAGGTGGGTAAGACCAGTTATGCAGAGCAGCTACTGACTTGCTGTTATTTGCTGCACAAGCACCACTTCCCCTCGGTGGCTCTGATTGTGGGAAGTCGTTACAAGAGCTCAGAGCGGTTTGTGCGGACGCTTTGTGCTTGAATGGCGTGAATTTTTGTGCACCACTAGATGGAGCAGAGGATAGTTCAGCTCTGATGAATTCAAGACTCATCTCCCAAAGTAGTCTTAAAAATAACTCTAGATGAAGCAAAATATTTTATAACATGACAAGAAATAATCCCCTGAAAAAAATGTGGTAAGGTGTAGATCTTAACCATGACTCAAATCAAGCTTTTAAAAATTTCCCTGAGCTATTGCACCAGTTGTGTAATCGACTATGGAGTGCCACAATTTCAACTCAAGATTCACAGTGAATTAGAGTCATGCAGAGTTTATGGCTAAGGAAGTTCCTTAGCCATAAACCTCCTCGTTAGCCATAAACCTCCTTGAGCAGGAGCCCAGGAAAGGAAAAGTATAATCTGCTGATCAGAATGAAACAGCATTAAAATAGCATTTAAGGTGACTCATTGAGGTCTTTGTCAAGGGGCAGTGACTCGGCTTAGTCCCTTCTGAAACCTCCTGATTCATTCGCGTTACATAATATTGATCTGCCAAACTGGCTGTTCTGATGTGCAACACTAAATCCTTTTCCACCTTGAACAGCAGGGAATTCTCATTTAGAAAAAAAAAAAAAAAAGCAAAACCAAAAATATTTCCACAAACAGCTGAAAGTACAGGGTATCTTTATGTTGGTGGCAGAATTGGGAATGTTATGAAAATTTCTGTTTTTTACAATAATTGAATAATTCCTGAAGTGGTGGCTAGAGGGAGCTCCAATGCAATATGTTTCAAAGCTTTCTCAGCAAGTAAATTACAGACATGGCCTATTTTATTACATCAAACTGTAGATAAAAACAATGGAGGAAGCCATATCTATTGATTTATATTTACTTTTAAATGCTATTAACACTGGGGATGGAGGAGTATTTGATCATGTGGAATTACAATTTGGATATATACGTGCCAGCATGCCCTGCAGTCAATTTTGTTTATGTATTTTATGGTTGTTATCACATATACATTGAGTCTGCTTGTGTGACATGGTCCACCTTTACTTTCTCAAAAGGTAATGCAGAATTTGTTCCAGGGAAGGTGTGTAACTGTGTATGTATGGGGGGGATGGCAGATCCGTCTGTCCTACTGTCAGATGTCTGGCGGTTACGCAGAAAGGAGTATGTGAACAGGACAAGAGTACAGTGATACTTCTCCTAGGCTTCAGGACATTTTGGCAAGAAAATCAAGTTGTCAAATAGGTTTTCAAATGAAAAATTCAAAACTACTGGAGAGAGATTTCTGTTGTCAAAGCAGCAGAAACTCTAGTTTCACTGTTCTACCTCTACCCAATTAATTACAGCAATTCAATTAAGCGTACCACGCCTGTATTTACAGGCTGTTTGGCTTTTTCTCTTCTACCTGCAGGTATGTTTCACGTTTTCTTTTAACTTCACAAAATGAGCACAGCAGTTGCTCGGTGCTGGGTGGGGAATCTAAGCCAGCACAGCTGCATGGCACGTTTGACTCACCTGCAACGGTGTTATGTGACTCAGCTGAAAGCGAGTTTGGTTTGTGCCTCCTGTGCCCCCCGCCCCGGCTGCTGGAGGCCGTTGGCCTTCCTGCCTGCACCGAGGCCGTGGCACTGGCCAGCGCCACCTGAACGCGCCAGGCAGCGAGTCGGTGCTCGCAGGGGCTGGTGCCTGGCTGTGGCTGGGGGCTGACGTGCGCTGTGGAGCTGACAGAGGTGGATAGATGATGGGGAGACACGACTTAGCTGAGTCGATCCACAAGGAGAAACAACAGCTAATGAATTCGGTAAGTTTTGCCTGCCTGTGTTTGGACCAAATTCAGGCTCCCGTTTTCTGCTACTTGGTGACTCAGTCCTGCTGCCATTCAGTTTCCACCCTGTAATGTAGAGAACTGTGTTCATTTACTGAGTCCCCAAAGAGACTTTGGAGACCTTCCTGGGGGTGTGGGAGGGATGTCCGCAGGGAGAGGGTTGTGGTGTTTTCAGGGTTGTTTGGTTTGGTTTGGTTTTTTGTTTGTTTTGCTTTTTCACAACAGGATGAAGTTGTAGGGCTGGAAGGAAAGAGCATACAGCTAATAACTTTTGTTTTGCTTAGTGTATAGCAAAGGTTTGGGTACTCATTAAAGACTGAGTGTTAAATATAGATGCTAGTAAGGGTAGGAGGTTTCAGAGATCCTGATTAGCATGTCGTCCTTTGTTTTGCTCAGCTAAAATCCTTATCTGCAATTAATACGTGTTGCCTTGGTCATTGCTGTGAAATAAGGGTGTTGCTGTTTCCCTTTAGAGCTGGGGATGGATTTCAGAAAATTTTGAAAGATTTTCTCTATTTACTGAACAAGCTGGGTAGCTGAAGTTCCAATACCCAAAGACTATTTCTTCCTAACGTTATGTTTATTTTCCATGCTTAAGTGAAAAATTGTACAAAAGATACGGGGTTTCATGAAAAATATGTCCCTCTGTATTTTCTAGTGTTTCAAGCAAGTGCTTTTGTTTCCACACCCATTAGAGTTCTTTATTTTTCTTTTTTGATGTTACTTGTATATACTTTGGCCTTTAGTGATTTTGGTTTATGCGTTCATAGAGCAAATGCATAAAATTCACCCACTTTGTGACCCATTAATGTAAGCATTTTTCCTAAAGAAATTGTCACACTTCATTCACCTCTGAATTTTTTTCTAACCCATCACTGGAGCATGGCACACCTGAAAATTGGATAGTACTTAAATCTGTCTTGCTCTCTTCCTCAATTAAATTCATCTTTATGGAGAAATCAATTAGTTGTAATTGATATTGTATGACAAGACTTTGCCAGAGGCTGGTGTAGTGCAGCTAATTAATCTCAGTCAGGCAATGTTACTTAAATAAAATTATTTTGTAATCCTACCAGCTGCATTATTAATCAGGTGACCAGGATTCTGGCACTGGAGAGCACGGGTGACTAGCCCACTGCCCGCTCTCTTAGACGTAGCAGGTGTTTCTGACAAACAAGTCTGTTTGCTCGCTGGCCACGAGGTGTCTGATGAAAGCAATTTCACCCTGCTCTGTTCTTTGTCAGTGGGCCAGCCCTCAGCTGTGCCTGCTGCCATCAGCCGGCCTCGGAAGCCGCAAGATTGCTGTTGGCGTCTCTAGGATTCTGCATTAAATTGAGGTGCTCCCCACGTGTTTAGCTCTTGGGAAGCCCAAAGACGTGCCTTCTGCTTTATAATCAGCCTTCGTTATTGACGGTTCTTCTTGCTTTTTAATTTTGTGGAGTTCAATGAAAATATACTTAATTCAGTGCTGCTAGTACATACTGGGTTCCAGGTAGGATGTGAGCAGTAGTAGTTCTGCCCACAAACTGCTTGCTTAGATTACTTCAGTGCTTCAAGGCAAGAAAATAGCCGGTGCTTTTTGAAATAAAACTGAAAATAAGTAATATACAGTGTCAACTCGCTTCACATTTTTTCATGAAAGACTTGAGGATGATCAAAGGCACTGATTGATGCAAAGGCTCAGGTGTGTAAGCAGAGCAGCGGGAAGCCTGTCACTCTGCTACAGATGAGGCTACGTGAATCGTAAGCTTTGCTTTTATGTTTCATTAGGCGCTTGTCTCGGCCACAAAACTTAGTCCATCTTCAGAAAGTCCACAGATAGCTTAGCTGTGAACGGGAAAGTTTTGGGGGTAATTTTTATTACTCCATGTGTAACATGCCTTCTCTGCCAAACCTTGGAATGGTTAAAAATGGAGCTGCAGAGGCTGGTGCTGGAGTGGTGGCTGCTCTAGCCGGGCGTGCAAATGTAAATGCCAGGTGTGCATGTTTCCACCAGTCATTCGTTTCATCTAATTCTCTAGTGATGAAAAGGCAAATGATGTAATTGTCTGGGTAATACATACGAAGATAAAGAATGAGGAAGATTCATTTAAAGCTTTCTTTCTTTGGGTACTTTGACATTTTTTCCCTATGTTCTTTGTGTTTGGAGGGCTTTTTCGAAACAATTTCACAGTATTGTGTATGTATGTGTACGTACAGCAGTTATAACTGCACATATGTAGCAGTTTCCCAAGCATGTTTGTCCTCCAAACATGCACAGCTGCATCCAGTTGGCACTCGGAACTTTTGGCCCTCTCAAATGCATCTGGCATTGCACAGTCTGATTTCTTGGTTTACACGGAAACTGTTCTAGTTCCCACGGGTGGCACAAAGTACCCTGAACAGATCTACTCTAAGTACCATTTGGAGCTTAGGCTGAATATGGCAATCTCTTTGGAACTCTGAAGCTGTGCAAAACATGTGGTCATCTCATTGTGGTTTTGTCTGGCTCCTTTTATTATGAAAAGTCAGGCTAGTGAAAATTCTTATTATGATAAATTCAATTTATGTATCAGATTTTATATGTATATAAATAATACAAAATCTGGTACTTTTACACTCTGGTGCTTGCATTACTTCCTAAAACTGGGCATCCTAACAGGTGTCCAACAGCCGCTACCAAGCAGCGCGTGGGCCTGTGCAGAACCCCTCGGTGAAAGCCCGCACCAGGGCTGGAGCGTCTGCAGCCTCCGGGTTTGGACACCCAGCTGTGCTGTCAGGGAAGCGCCTGTCTCAGCTTCTCAGGCCTGTTTAAAAGTCAACATGCCTCCATAAATTCACTTGGTATACCTGTTAAATGTAAGCTGCCGGTTAGCTGAAAAATCACGTTTCTGTGCATTAGGCTGCCCTGTAACTTCCCCATCCCAGTTCCAGCACGCACACTACTAACCCTTCTTTGTGCTGTTTTGCCACAGACACGCTGATGTAGCTCCAGTTGTGCTTGTTTTCAGCTTCTGTAGTAGTTTGCTGGTTGCATGTTATTTAACTTACATTTGAAAGTCTTTTCTTCAGAAAACAATGATGCTTTTTAAAATAATATAACTCAAATTTCAATTCAGTAGGTTTGTAGCCACCAGCAGCAGAATTACTAAAATGTTTACTGTATATTTGTAGGGATAAAAAGTTTGTTTTCCATCTAGAAAAGAAGCATTATAACCTCTGACAAACAGATAAAGTAGTGCACTACAATTGAAATTACTGAGTCTGCCTATATGGATTTCTCTGACAATTTTCTTTTTTAGAAACTATAAAAAGAATAAAATAGATGCAGCTTTACTGAGCAATAGGGAAACAGCAAATTGATTGTAGGTCCTTGAGTCCACTTAAGAGCTTGTGTGATTCTGTTACATTTCCTGGGAAACAAAAGGGTCGTGCACACTGAGCCATAGCATCTCTTTGTAATCTGCTGCTTCTTGTCAAATGCTAGGTAATCAAAGAAAAAATCACTGACATGCAGAAAAATAATCATTGATTGCAAGTGAATGTATTGAAGTAGGTTGAAAGTCATATGAATTCTTAAACTGTAATATTGATGTTTCTGGACAGCTACAGGAACGAATAGCTTTGTCATGGAACATAAATTAGCTCCCGGCAGTATAGACTGCGGCTGCAGCTCTGTGCAAGGGAAGAGGGCAGCCCTGTAAGCCTTTTGTTTTGCTGTGTGCATGCAAGCAGGTGCAGCATGCAAACTGCGAGGAGGTGCCTGCAGCATACGGTGGTACACAGGAAATATTTAAGCTGCAGGCTTCTCTCAGAGCACTCATTGTGAACCAGGGAATTAAAATGTGCTGATGTGAGGCTGAAAAACAAATTCTTACTCTAGAGACCAATAGGACAAGTGGAGTCAAGTCTGTCACTGCACCGCTCCTGTGTTGTAGCCATGTACTGCTCCATGCCAAAAAATCTTTTACGCTTGGAACTGTCTGCAAGCATAAAGTTCTGAAGTACACCTAAAGGAGATATAACCAACAGAAATAGTCTCTGTATTTCAAAGGAGGAAGTCATAAGTCTCTGCACTCGGGTTATAATGTAATGGGGCTGATGTGATGTGTCCATTTCCATATTCAATTTTTCTATTTCACTGCATCACTTGTGCAGAGGTGTTGCTAGCTGTTTAGGAGGACAGTAGTAACAACAGATACCAGTGAGCCTAACTTGGTTACTGCAAGTGCGTAATTCACAATAATTAAGAAACTTTACACATAATGTTAAAGCATTTTCACTTTTATAACACTCAAACATTGCTTTCTTTGCAGATGGTTCATAAACAAAAAGGGCAAGTTAGCTGCTTCTGACCACAGTAGACACAGTGAGAACTGTTAACGGAGAGTAAGTTTGTTCCACCATATTGCTGAACAAGATGTTTTCAAACATTTCAGTTCTCAGATTACATTAGCATCCTGGACCTTTGCCTCACAGAGGATTAAACATGGATCTGGAAACTTCAATGTCTTCAGATTGAACTATGCACAACTGGCTGCTGCTATCAGCAATGCACTGTCTCTTCCTTCTTTGGAAAACCTCTATTCCCATGTTGCATGTATCGGTTGGTTTTGTTTTTATCGTTCTAAATTTAATCTGCAAATGGTAGTGAAGCTTTGTTAATAAACATCTGATCTTCATGCAACTCTGGGAATAAGTGTGATTGAAACGATGGAGTTTACTTCTAACAAACCCAAAACCACATCACTGCAACATTTTAATATGAAAGCCATTCCTCTGGCAAGATAACATCTTGAATAACAATGCTGATTAGATGTCCAATGGATAATAAACCCTTAACCATTTATTGTCAAGAGGGTGGCTCCTTGATAAACTTCTTTTTCTTCTCTTCTCCAGAATACAGGGCTAGGGGACTTGCAGCTCCTTTGGAAAACCTGCCAGAAGCCATCCCAAGTGGGGTGTCTAAATACAAGGCATTTGTAATTGGTGAACTCAAACTGTATCACAAGACATAGGGGTGAAGAGTCTTAACTGGCAGGGCCATTAACCTCCAGATGTTATTGCAGGAGCAAATCTGACTGGTGGGAGTTCTTCAAAATTATTTTTTTAATAACAGCTTTTGCTGTGCGATGTGTTGGTACAAAATTCCAATTAGAGCCTTTCTTGAAAAGGAAGTTTCCCCAAGTCACCTCATTCTCAGCCTTGCAGATTGCTCTAGGAAGGCAGGCCCCAGTTTTGTCTGTAAGCGCAAACTGAGATTTATTATATATTTTTTTGCCTCTATATAGAAATTGATTTTATCTTTGCACAGTCTTCTCAAATTAATAAAGCCAGCTGAGCTTCTTAATCTGACTATTTCCTCATGGCTTTTATGTGCATGTTGGGAGGGCTTCGTTTCCTAGATGTTACTTTTCTTACAGATTTAAAGTCTATGTGAGATACCATGATTATATTTTGGTTTGGAAAGCACATTGTAAAAACGACGGTTTGGGAATGCTTCTGTGCTGAAGGTTCTCTAAATTATGGTAGAAACCTGCGGTGCAAATGGGTGCATCCTGAAGGAGGAGAAGTGAAAGAAAGCTCATGTGTATAGCCTGCACTCAGCCCAGGCTAAATGCAGTTACGAGTGAAGTGCGTTCAGTCTTCCGAAAGCTTTTGTTTTTCTCTGATTCGTTTCTTTCTCTGCGGAGACCTTTTGTTCTCTTAGCCATGCGGTGTCTGGAAGGGATCCAACAAAAAACTTTATCAGCCACTTGGTTTTCTAAACAATCAGTTATCTGCCTATGTAATGCAGCTTTAACTGTTAGAGACCTGGGAAGGGAGCTGCCCTCTGAGGATGGGAGCTGCGCAAAGCCCCTAGACCCAGCAGAGCTCCCTCGGGAATCTGCTAAGCCAGTCAACCCCAAGTGAGGAGAGTTTGCTATTTCTAGGAGCAGCGTTAAACGTGTATTTAAGTACTTTCTTGTCTCAATGGTTCATTCAAATATCCAAAGCTTATTGTATGAGAACAGAAGATTAGAAGTGAGAAAGTCAATGGTTTTATTTAACGTTCCCAGTCCTTCCTTCTGAATGCTACCTTTTCTTGGGTGAATGGCACCAGTTATGTCAGTAAAACTATTAAATTGTATATACAAAAGAAAGATTTAATTGAACCATATTTTCTTCTTGTGTAAGTTCTTGTTCCAGCGACTAATACCAATGGAGGGACCGTTAGCTCTGTCCTACCTACACGGTTATGCCGAAGCCTCTGGAGTTGGGTTGTTCTACTTTCCGATCTACGGGTCAGACATGCTACCCTGAGACAGGTTTTTGAACCAAATCCAAACGTAAACGTAGCTACCAGAAGCACTACAGGTGTCCCGGTGGCTTCTGCCGTTGTAACGTGCCCACGTGAAGGCGGCAGCATCCCCACGGGACGGAGCAGTCAGTGGGTCGTGGCAGCCGGGCTGTGTCCGTGCCCAGGCCCGCTCCTGGCAGCAGCCCACGCGGTGCCGAGGCGGGCGTGAGGCGGGCGTGCTGCTGCCCTGCCCTGCCCTGCCCTGCCTTCCCTTCTTCCGGGCGGCTGTGTTCACGTGTGTGGCAGGAATTAACGCAGGACACAGCTGTGTGTCTGATAAATGACGCGCCATCCAGAACAGACATTATGGCAGAGCTTGGAGCTACATATCCACCAGGTTCCTCCTAATTTCTGGGAGGAAACTAGCATCCTCATTAGTATCTGAGCCATGGCATTCAAAGCAGAATTTCCTACAGCTTGTTCCTTCAGGGCCATTTGTGTGGCTGTGTAACAAAAGCAAATGCAGAACTGCAAGCCGCTGCTCCCTTTAGCTCAGGGCACTTTTTAGGTTTTGGGGAATGTTTTCTCCTTGATGGTTTGGCACGTCTCTGGGCAAAGCCAGGCTCGGCCGATGAGAGGGAAGCTGACATGATGTGCTGAGCAGAATTAGAGGCAGGAAGCTAAAATTATGGCAAATGTTACTTTGTTTTGTTAAGCTCTGTGTTAAGTAACTTCACAAGGGGTGGGTCACTGAGCAGCTATTAGGGGAGCAGACTGAAGGTGCTAGAGCTGAGCGTGTGGTGCTGGACCACAGCATTACAGAGATGCGTGATCCTGTGCAGTGTGTGGTGCTTCACGCGTGATGTGGGGTGATTGTGCTTGCTCTTGCAGCTCAAGCATGTTGGGTGGCAAGCTAGATGTCCGGGAATCCTGTCGGTGCTCACAGAAGTGACTTTTACACCAAGCTCGAGATGTCGTTAGTTTTAATGAGGAAAAGTGAGCACAACATGATTGCATTGAAACTGGCATACAATTATCAAGAGTGGCTATTGTGTGTGAGGTGCTTAATTAACTTACAGTAATTTTCCATGTAAAAGTTCCCAACCCTGCGACTTGTATTGCCCTCCCTAATACGTGTGTTCTTGCAGATGTCAGAGGGGCTAAGAAAGAAGACACTGCAAGTTATTTAGACTGAACTGATTAAAAAACAGCATATGAAGGGATGACTTTGTCAGCAGGTTGTTTGATGACTGAGGGCACGGCTGGGCTGTAGTTTCCGTTGCTGTTTCTGTAGGAGGGTGTTGTTTCGTGAGTGTGATCCTGCTGTTACCTTCGTTTTGCCTGTTACAGTCGGATGCTTTGGCCTTACCTACTGAGGGGATAGTGGGACTGGGGTACGGTGTTCATCAGTGCCAGCTTTCAGACCGGTCACAAGCAGGGGTAACTGTTCCTGTTTAATGGAGCCGTGTCTTGGAATACAGTTTGGTCCCCCTGTGTAACAGCGTGTAGCATCGCATCATCAGGCTGCAGTGAAAAGGTTTCCCTTTCTGCTGTGGGCTGCCAGTTTGTACAGAGGAACTGGGACGAGCAGCAATTATTCACTGAGCAATATATAGCAGTGTCTTAAATATTTAATATATTATCCTGCATTCCTTTCCTCAGTGTTAGAAAGATGCAACACCATGCTGCTTCTAGCACCAAAGGTTCGACAGAGCTCAGAACTGTCTTTTCCCCATACGCACACCATCTGAGCTGTCATTCACAGACATCTTTGTACTGTGATGCTCCAAATGAATCTCACTCCTCAGCCAAAAGATGATATATTCAAGCAATCTTTATTTGGGATCAAACTGTGGGTTTTTCCACTACAACTATTTAATCTGCCACCATTGTGTGTTTTCATGCCAGAACATCTTGGCTTTTCTTAAACTGGAAGTTTTCCCGGCTGTTTGCACAACACCTGATCACGATGTGTGGTTATTTGTGGTCTCTGCCAGCATTAAGATAGGTAGTACTGTGGTCTTATCCTCTGGTTAACTGAGAATGAAGCCGTTGTGACCATCTGCACTGATGGAAAAGGGCTGCTCCTGCCCGAATGGAGCGTTCCTCAGCAGAGCTGAGCCCGCAGGGCCGGGAATTGCCCGCAGGACCCCAAGAAGTGGAGGCAGCCGTACTGCGCTGTCACAGCGCGGGGACTGTCACAAGATTATCCGCTCAGCGTGGTAAGAACCTCCATATAACTCTGCGCTCAGTCAAGATCATTTACAAATACTCTGCAGAAGGCTTGCAGCACAGACGCAGCGCCGGCCTCCTGCAATTCCTGTATTCTGCTCAGCCACTCTCAGCAAGAGCACAGTTGCTAAGTGGCTCTGTTACGCTGGTGCTTACTGCAGGCGCATTGACATCTTTCTTAGAAATATTGTAATGATTTACATTGTCACTGCTCCACACTGAGACGCAGAATAGTTTAAATGAAGGTCTGTTTTCCTAATGCTTTCTCCCCGATCAATAGCACTCCTTGTTTATTATCAGAGCTGAAGAAAGCAAGACTTACGGTGTTGATTCTTCAACGTATTCATTTTCTAACTTCTCTATGTCCATATGGCATAAGGAAATCTATCCGATGCAGTTTCAGAGGTAACCTTCACTAAGAGTGATTTTGTACCTATGAAAAATCAAGTCATTTTTATCACAAAAAGAAAGAAAACGAGGCAAAGCGAAGCACAGAACTTGTCATTACTCAAGGTGCCAAGAAACTAACCTCGTGCCTCACTTAAACCTGCTAAAGCACTTCGGAATATCATCTTCTAAATACCCAGTTGCTAGGAATCCTGTATGCTCAGGTTTGCTCGCTACTTAGCTTTCACAAGCAACGCATGTATACAGTGCTAATAACAGGTGTTATAGCCTGTGGCCGCCTTTTTTGCTTCAGGGCAAAATTCTCAGCTAGAATTTATTTAATCTTTTTGCCTTTGGAAACCTAAAGCCTACTGGATAAGACAGCAATTGTCTAAATTTTAGACCAATGATTCTTTGGGGATATTTTTATTTTCTCCTGCATAATACCCTGAAAAGGGGGGTATTTTGTGATTTCTTTGTGCTCGCTGATCGAAATTGGTGCAAGCTCTAAGCAAGTTTGTAATTGAAGAGTAGTACATATCCATATTTCATAGAACTTTTGTCCTTTACCAACAGTTACACCAATTGTTCAAGTTTCATGCTGAGCATGTTAGCTCCAGCTGAATTATAGCCTTCTGTTCATGCAATGATTCCTCTGCTTTTTCCACTAAAATGTCCAAAACTTGCATGAAGAAGAGATGTCACTCAACTGGCTCATCGGTGACATTGGTGCAGATTTCCTCTACTCCCTACCTTGAAGGCCCTTGCGAACTCCATGGAAGCAAACTCGAGATACGGACCAGCCTCCAGGGCTGCTCCGAGCATTTCCCTGCCATGCAGGACTGTTCAGCAGTGTTTTCTTCTGGCTGGTGGTGGTCTAAGTCTGTCAGCCTAATTTTCAGCCAGTTCCTTGGGTGTAGTTTTACAGTTAGTAGTAGTTATTTTTGTTTCGTTTCTTGCATATATACAAAGTGGAAATTGTACGTATATATAGACAAGTCTAGTGTATTTTAATAGTGTATTATAATAGCTTTATCTTTAGCACACGGATTTTTTTCTGGAGTGCAAATGTACTGAATTTTTGAATTCGTCCTATTATGAATGAACAAATAAGATTGCTAGACCTTCCTGTATTTTTTTCTTTACAGCTGTACAATATTTTGTTCATATCCAGTTAATTTGAAAAAAGACCAAAAAAACCCACCCAACCCACCTTGTTTTAAAGTAACCTAAAACAGATTTTTTTTTTTTGTGGGCTTTTTCCCGAAGGAGGCAATCCTGAAATTGTTTTGTGTAGAATGAGATATTCTGTTTGCTGTAGCATAGTGCTACTGTGTTCAGGTTTGGGGTTACTTTTATGTTTTAAATTAACTTTCCATCTTGGCACAGTGTTTGGAAGAAACCAAAAGACTTAAATGGGATTTTAGATGTAAAGAAAGAAGGGGAGAGGTTATGTGATTACACTAAGATTATTCCAGAAATTTGATGAGAATTAACTAATTTTCGGCACCCCAAAATCCAGATGTTTCGATAGATTTTAAACCTAATTTCTCCTGTCGCCATTGGCTTTTTGTCTTGTCATTAAACTTTGTTTCACGTTGTCAGTCTGCTCCTGAGACTTCCCACCAAGGCAAGTTGAATCTGTCGGTGCAGGTGACCAGGTTACAAGGTTTGGCCACAGCTTTTCCTGGGCACGTAACCCGCCTTAGTGCACTTCTTGGTTTCCTTCTTGCTCTGCAGGAGTGATTCCTTCTGTGGCTCTCATCCCGGGACTTCTGTCCAGTTCATGTAGCTTTTCCTGTATTTGATGCTGTCTACACATCCAATCTTCACATAAGACAACCGGTAATAAGCCTTTCTCCATAGAGCTGCTTTCAGTCTGGATTTGGCTGAAGAAATGACTTGTATGAGGCCGGGAATTTTCCGACACAGGGACGTTACCGCGCCAGGCTGTCCTCTGCCTGCGTGCCCCTCGCAGGCTGCTCGCCGTGCCCGCGGCTGCTTTAACCCAGAGGAACTTCTGAAGCCCTTCTACCACTGCAGCACCCGTGGGGCTCGCTGGGCGCGCTGGCAGCTGTGGCAGCTCTGTGTTGCCACCTCCCAAACTGGCTGGGTTTGGGGCTTCTTGTGTCTGCGGCTTCTTAATGCAGTTACCGAGTGCATAAGCGCTGTTACTGCCAGCACAGTGAACCGCTGTCAGCAGCTGTAGGGAAATCTCTGGATATTTATCTTGGTAAAAACAGGACCTTTTAGCCATGTTTCAGGACAGCCCCAAGATGGGTATTTTTGCTGTGGAAGCTGTGCTTTCTTCCTATGTATTTAAAACTATCTACATCTCCTGACTCTGAAGCTTCTAGTCATTGGGGAGCCTCACCTCAGGGGTCTTTCTTCGGAAAGAAAACAAGATATTTTTAATGAAGCCGTAATCCTGCTCCTTATGATTGTATAAGGAGTCCCTGAGGTCACAACGTGCTCAATGTCACTCGGCACAATCAAGGTTGTGCGGGGTTGGAGGCTAATCAGCGGAGCCTTGTGTCTCATTACCATCTCTTCGTTATGCACAGCGTATTGTCACTGCACACAGACAGAGTCTCTTAAATATTTATTCATAGTAACAAGGGCCAAAACTGTTAAGAGAAGATTTTTAGATCAGTGTTAAAAGCAAGGAAAAAATGTCATGTTTGGTGAGCAGGTTGGCACTTCCACAGCAGACTGTATTAAGCAGTAAACTTAATTATAAGTAAATTAAGTTCTCCCTTTTGAATTGTTAAACTGACAATGAGCCACAAAGCCAACATATGTAAACCACCCCCTCAAAATTCATCACTATTCACAAATCTTGAACTCTGGGAGCAAACAAATTACAGGGTGGAAAAAGCTCCTCAAAATCTCTTTTAAAGCTATGCATGTGCTTTAGTTAAAGGTTGTTTGGACAATCTGGTTTGTTTCCGTTCCTGTGCAGCTAATTCTTGCATATGCTATGCTCATGGCCTCCCCCCCTCATACAGCCCTCTTTATTTTTGTAATCATACTAGTAATCTTGGCATTAACCGTAAAGACTTGCAATTGGTTTACAAATACTCACTGTAAATATAATTCATGCAATTCTAATGCTAATTTTATGAACGTCCATAACCATGCATATTCATGACTGCATGAGCAGGAGTTGATCTGTGGCAGTTTGTGTAAGGGATATAAATGGATAAGTACAACCAACCATTTAAAATTACTTCTAACGTGATGATGGAGTATTCAATATGAGGCTTTGGCTATTTTATTACAGCCCGTGGGAAAACTGTGTTCTCTTCACCCTGAAAATTTAACTCTGTATCATATATATGTTTATAATAAAGCTGTAGCCATGCACAATGAGAGCAAGTTGAATTAGTAATACCGCGCTTCATGTTAAAATTTTGCTACTTAAACAGCAGTGTAGTTGTAGTCACCTCTGTACTTTCAGTGCCTTAACTAAACTTTCTGCTGCAATAATTCCTCAGGAGACTCTGTAGTTGCCGTTTGGGGTAGAGAACAAGAGGCCAAAGAATGTGAAGGGTGACTGTTCTGTTAGTAAATACATGTAAGAAATGTGATGCCCAGTGTGAGAAAAGCCACCAAGAGAGCCAAATACAAGAACAGAACTTAACACGGCTCTCGCGGGAGGGTTTTGCCCTCTTCCTCCTGTTCTGTGCAGCTGTGTTATTTTTGCTCAGCAGCCGTACTGAGGATGAAATCAACGTGGCCGTGCGCGTGTACTTGTAAGCTGCACGGTGCTATTCTTCTGTGATCGTGATCCGGTTACGTAGCGTGGTTACTCTTTGCCAGTAGGCCTTCTGGTGAGGACGCTTTTTGAATCTTGAAATTACATACACACCTGAATTAAGGATCAGCTTCAGTTTGCTGAAGTTGGCATGTGCTCAGGGACAAATTCCAGCAACTGTAATGCAGGTGTGCCTGCTGTGGAACAAGCTCACGGCTCCGAGGATGTTTGCACTGCCTGAAGTTTCAACAGTGCAAAGACTTTTGACACTTCCTGAGGAGGAAGGCTGTAATACTTGCATGTGTTGGTGTATTCTAATGTTCTGCACTGGTACAGGTGGATTGAGCTGAGATTTTATTGCTAGTATGCACAGTGCAAGGCTGAGAATAGCAGACAGGTTCTGGAAATATTTAATGTAATGGTGCACGCAGTAGAACTTGGTCAGTCGTTCACATACCAAACTGTTGTCATCCCCACTTGATCATGTTTTGCTTAGTTGAGCAAAGATGTTTCTTTAATTCCCCTTTCTCTAATGTATAGGAAATAACTGTTGTTTTTTGTGTGTGGTTGGATTTTTTACATCCGTATTTAATGTCATGCTACGTACTTTAAAATGTCAATAAAAAGGAAGACAGTGTAAAGTTATTAAGCATTTGATATTTATGGACATAGTGTTTTTAATAGTTTTAATACTTTATAATTTTATTCTTTTGCTATCATCTCAGGACCTCATTGGAAACACGAAGCAGCATCTCAACTGACCCGCTCAGGTACTGTAGTAATACAAATGTTAATTTTAGGTTTGAAATAATAGAAACGACCTCCAGTCTGCAACAGCTATACATCACATCACTTTCTCTTACAATGCATAACCAGTTTATGCATTAATGCATAACCAGCATTAACTAAGTTTTCTGTTTATAAGAGGGGATAGCTCTCTTTCTTCCAGGATTTCCAACTTGAACTTCAGTTCTGGCTTTAAACACTGTATTTGTTCTCAGAGGAGCATGAAGGAGAGGGAGGGTGTGTTGGTGCACACGTGTGCAAGCCATCTCTCTCAGATTTTTATAAACTTTGGTTGTGCTGAAAAGATTTGACCTTCCCGGGTAGTTTTATACTGCTTTGAGTGAACAGTACTGATTGTGTCTAAATATTACTCTTTTTTTCATTGCTCAGCATTTTCATGAAATCACATGTACGGACTTCAGAGACTACTGTCATATGAGTCATTGCAGTGACTGAGATTTTACTTTGATCACTCGGTTTAGAAAAAATGCTCAGCACTGTTAACATTGCATATCAAGTGGGCACCTTGCTTGTTTTATTGTCACGGCTGCACATTAAAGAGTGCATCAAAGTCACGCGCTTCCTTTGATTAAGTTGGGGCACAGTCCTTTTCTTTCAACTGGCAGTTGTTTGGTAAAAGTCTTCCCTTCTGAGGTGTTTGGTATTGAGGATGTGAATCTTTCCACATTGTGTAGTTTCAACTTTGCTCGGACAGAACATTAGTGGGAACTGCTTTGTTTACCCTTATTCAAATTACAGGCCTTCTCTCTGTTGTTAATCTCCCATTATTGTCCAGTGTATGATCTTCCAAAAGTAAAATGCATGCCTTGCTATCATTTCCCCCAAAAAACAGACACACAAAACCCTATGGAATAATATTATCTTTGTCTTCAGCTCAGCACAGTTACGCTGGACTACGTTCAGTCATGACTGCAGTTTTGTTCCATCTCCCAGTTTGGTGCTGTTTCTTTGTGTGGTAGGACAATGCAGGAAACAATGTCAGCTTCCCCCCTCCTCTCCGCTTTTCTGGAATCTTATTTTAGCAAGAACATCGTGTAGCTGGCTTGTGATTTACCATTCTCTGGGTAGGATTCCCAGAACCAGGTACTGATGCCATCTTTATTCCAGGCTAGACAAACCTTTGTGAAAACAGCAGATTTTATTACGATGTTTTTCCTTCTAGTGAATTTTTTTTTTCCCATGGGAGGATGTCAGGGAGGAAGATGAGGAAGAAGATAGATGTAAGAAGCGGTTGCATTTTAACATTTTGTGGGAAAAGGAATAGCTTTAGTTTGAATAGATGTTTTCTAGAAAATGTAGTGGTTGAATCATTTTAAGTTGCTGTGTGCTATAAAAACGTGAACATTTTCTTGGGTTTAGTTATTTTCTGTAAAATGAGACTATGATGTTCAATATCCAGCAATGTGGCCACTGCTGTTGTCGCATGGCCTCACGAACCACAGAGTTTCGTACGCACAGTGTATGTGTTAATTTCTACGGCACTGGCTCTCATTAGTATGCGTTCGGGGGGTAACGCTCTTTTCTTAAGCCTGCAACAGAGAGGTGCAGGCTGGTGTGGAATCCTTGATTGCACTTCTTTGTTTCAAACAATAGTTTTATGCTAGCTTATATTCTACCTTCTTTTACAAAAAAAAAAAAAAAAAATTAAAGCTGTAAGTTAGTAAAGATTTTGAGACTTTCCTCTTTATCCCATGCACTTTTACAAAACCTGTGTTCACACATTTCTTATGCTAATGCAAACAGATGATCTTGAGAATACTTGTGTTTGGTGGGGTTTTTGTTTGTTTTACAGAACTGTCTTTTTAAATTTTGAGAACTGGGAAGAAATATTATCTTGGAGTTACCAAATGAGGCTGTAAAAATGCTGCTCTTCAACTATGAATGGAACAACTTTATGATGTTTAAAAACTCTCAAATAAAACAATCACAGAGGAGACATTAAAGAAACTTCCAGATGATATCAGCTGAAACAATGATTTTTCCTAGGGTTAAATAATTATTGAAGAAACGGCATGTAAAATCTAATTGACTTCAGGAGGTCAAACAAGCCTGTTTTGGAGCTGTAATTAGACAATCTTCAAGGCTATTATTTTTAAGCAAAATGAAAGATAGTAGAAGACTTCTTGTTACTGAATGTGTTCTCATGACACTGTTGAGCAAATTTCCCTTTGAATGACCCATAAGACGGAAGGTACCAATTAACATGAATCCATCTGGTGTCCTATCAAGCAATTAGTATTTTCTAGGCAGGCTACTTTTCTTGCATTATGCTCACCGACTTCCTGTCCCCATCAACAAGTTAAGTTTGCCCTGTAATAGCCGCTCTTCTAGCTCTCAGCTTCTCTGGAACATTGTAGTGCAGATCTCTTATTTTGTTAAATTTCAGTTAAATTCCCCACCAGACAGATCATTTGTTTCCCCTGGATTTGTTTAGACTGCACTTGCATTCTGTAGGTCAATTTGAAAGTTACACACTTGTGAGATTAGAAAGGGGTCCAGTGATACAAAGAATAAGGCTAATGTGAGAAATTTGCTTATGTCCATTATGAAGAGAAAAATCGGTACAAACTGGCATGCTATATATATATAAGTATGTATATTATGCTTTGTGCATTTTTTCTCATACCATGTACAATATTTTTTCTGGATATTTTGTGTTGGCGTCTATCACCTTTCAGCTGGTATCTGAAAAGATTTTGTTACCTGAATCAATGCGAGTCTTCTGGAATGCTGTATTACCAACCCTGCTTCAAATGGTCCAGAAATTTTAAATATTTAAGCTTTTCAGATATTTGTGGCCTCTTCGTCATTTTTAACAAATTGATCAAATAGTGTTGATCTGTTTAGAGAACAGACATTTGGAAACAGATATTCAGCATTAAGAGAACAGCACATTTCTTACTACACGATTTCATGCGATTTTGAAAATTTCATAAGGCTTAGTGACCAAGAATGAAAGATAATATCAAGTGACAATTAATATTAATCTGTGGGGGAGTTGAATAAATCTGAGAACTGTTCAAAGCAAGGTAGCTTTACCAGAGCATTTCTAGGCAGCAACACTTCTCTTTAAGTGAAGGGGCGAGGGAGTTTGATGTTACTTCCCTGGTTCTCTAGGCATCTCTGCAGAGCACATCACCATCGTGTCTGGGTGCCGCAGTGGTGCGGCAGAGCCCAAGAGCTCTGGTCATAGAATCGCAGAATATCTGGAGTTGGTGGGGACCCACAAGGATCACTGAATCCAGCTCCTGGCTCCATGCATGAGCACCCAGAAATCACACCATTGAAGCCTTATTTGTAGGCATCACGATTTGACCCAACCTGTTCCTTCTCCCATGTTACCATATGCGCTGGTTACTCCAGTTGGCCATTTCCTTCACTACACTGGTTCCAGCTTTCCAGCATCTCCACCTACGTTGCACTGTTCCACTTCCCCTTCCCAACTGGCGAAAATGGTTACTTGCTGATGTGCTACCCAGAAATGCATAAAAGGGCCAGAAGGAGAGATGTGGCTTGCCAGAGCCTTTAACATGAAAGTCTTCCTTATTTTTTGTAGTAGCAACCTGGGAAATGTTCCCACAAAGTTGCACGTGGAGACTATTTGATTTCCAGTGTCAGGAAAGGGACCCAGCGTACAGGAGCTATATGTGCTGTTGTATTCTCTGAGCCGTGAGGCCTTCAAGCATACCAGGAGCTACTTCAGGATCTATTCAGTTGCACAAAATCTTGTGTTTTGTATACTTTGGGTGAGCCTCATTCTTAACGTGCTGTGCACAGTGAACATCTTGGAATTAGTAGGGGAACTCCGTGATCATCTTCTCATGACACACTTGAGCTCTGCAACTTGTGAATCATTAACGTGAAGTTCTTGTGCATGGCTACTGAGGTGTTTCATCCTGGAGTCATGAAAGACTCATGGAAAACAATTCTCTTACTGCAGACTTGCCATTTCTGTACTCTGTGTAAGTAGAAACGATATTTTTCTGAGCAAGTTAAATATTTTCAGGATTTTTCTTGTTATATGATGATAAAGGGTGTAAGTAAAGGCATACAGCCATTGAATTTATGTATTTTCTGAAGAGTTAAAGATTATGTAGCTAGACAAGCTGATTTTCCAATTTTCCTGATTTTTTCTTTCTGAGATTTGCAATCAGTATACAAGTAACTATAGCAGGCACTGACTTTATGCTGGGTTTATTTTATGCAACGCTCTTCATCATCAGTGGTTAGCTTTACTTCAGCCTCATGGATTGTCAAGGCAGCCATCCCTAAAAAGGGGAGTCATATGTTTTCATCTCACCTATTTTTTTTTTTAATGGCTGGTTTTGAAAGAGTTGTCAGAGCCTTCAGAACATCGCTGCCAGAGCTGCCTCGGCTTAGCAAAACTCTGACTGGCTACAGACGTTTTCAGCATGCTGCTCGCTTATGGTACCAGTGCTGAAGCTGCAGCACATCCAGAAATCACCGCCCTATTAGGCCTGGGAATTCTAAGTCAAGGGAGCAGTAAATGCCTCTCTGAAAGAACTAGTTTTATACTAGTGTAAGCGTGAGATGAAGCTTAATTTTCTTTGTTGTTTTCCTATGGAAGACAAGTAAAAATGAAGAACATGTTGAGAACATGGTGCTTTTCATTTGCAAAAGTCCTAATTAGCATTTTGTCTGCATGCGGTGCAGTATAATCAGCCAGCACTAGTTGCTGTCAGAAAATCCACGAGTACACAGCTTTTGCTCACTAGAAGTCCAGTGCTTAGAAGCAAGCAATTAAGGTGACAAATAGGATTTTTTGGGGGGGGCGGGAAGAGTATGACAGAGAGAAAGAAATTGCTTTGCAGTGTGAATAGTCAAAGGGTAAGTTTTCAGAGAAGTCTCATTCAGGGTCAAATCTTTGGATGGTGTCTCATGAGCTTAATCGTCTCTGTGTGGTTTTCTCCTTCTCCTTCCTTGATCCTGAGAATAGCTGTTCTTGGTTATGGAGCAAGTTGTTCCTTGCTGCTTTTGGGTGGGTTTCTTGTTTCCTTTTTAAGGAATCTCCAGAAATTCAGACAGAAGAATGTTTCCACTAGGGAAAACACAAAGGTAAATGTTTTTGGCCATCCGTTCATTCTTGGAAGTGAAGGGAAGAGGGTTTTCCTGTCATCCTCTCAGTCCATTACAAAGGGAACATGCAGTGTATCGCATCTCAGCCGGTCAGGAGGCAGCACCAGGGAGACTGGGGAAGGCTGGGGCTCGCCAGCAGGCACTGAATCCCAGAGGGCTTTCACTGAGCTCCTCTGTAGCTAAAACTATCCCTCTACATCAGGGGCTGATGTTAAGGATGAAGAGCTGGGATGGAAGATGTTGATATGAAAACATTAGAGATGATGGTATCACTTTCTGGAAAACTGCCAAGCTAATGAAGCCCCAGAGAATATGAGATCAGGAAGAAAAATAGAAATTTCATAGTATTTCATATTGTTAGGGGACTTGCTTCGTAAAAGTAAGCAGTTGTGTTTTCATGGGAATCCCTTCAAGAGTACCAGCGCTGTTGCTGGCCTGAAAGAAATCACAAGGAGTAAATGCAGGCACCAGACAGAGGCAATTGATTATTTTGAAGAGGATCTTTACAAGAATTATTTTTAAAAAGGCCCAAATCAAATGCACATCATGTTTTTGCTTTTTCATGCAAGCTGTTTTTTCGTGATCTGTTCATTTCCACCGCTCGTCCTATACTGTACAATATGTTTTTAGGGAAATACAGGACAGTGTGCCGTGACAATTTTTGAATGTTGTTGTCTAGACATAATTTACCTATTTCTTTACTTCACTACATGCCAATTCTTACTCAAATATATTTATAACTTCATTTCAAGTAAACTTGCACAGATCTGTTTTCTGAAATGTTGCGAGGTGCTTATGTAACTGAGCAATGACAATGAGTAAAACCAGAAACCAGAAGGATCCCTAAATATAGCTTATTATCCAGGCACTTGGGGAATTAGATATGTCTACTGAGAAGAGTCTCGAGTTAAGCATTAGTGGGTTGGTTTCCCGTATGTTTTTGAAGCAGTGTTAAAATGTTAACAAAACAAACTGTTCAAGTGCTAGAATCCTCGATTTTAAACATTTCTTTGGATTCTGATCTTGTTGTTTTTGTTATTTCTGTTGAATTTTTAACCTTCTGTATTCTTTTGATACTTTTGCAAGCTATATCCTGAATGTTTCCTATTGGTGATTTTCAAAAGCTCATCAGAATGAGAAATGCCCAAACTGTAGTTTCTGGAAAAGTAAATTGGACAGCAAAGTGGACATGAGCATTAGTCAGTCTCCAGCAGGACACTTGTGGTTTGGTTTGGTTTTAAAAAACAACCAAAACGTTTTCTCCAGTGCCAGGAACTTTTTGCAGCATGGCAGTTCCGTGATGCTAACGCCTGGACGAACTCTTGCTCCAGGTATCCTGCGGGGCTGCGGGAGCTCCTGAGAAGTAAGCTTGTACTTCGGTAGGGAGAAAGAAGAAAGTTTAAAAAAAAAAAAAAAAGGCGAATCGGATCAATATCTTTTGATAAAAGATGGGAGCGAATTTGCACTCCCGTTTTTCAGGATGGGAGCGCTCCCCTGGAGCACGCCAGCCCGAGCGTTCAGGCAGAAGCGCCCCGCTCCCGCTCCCCGCGGGGCCCCGGCAGCCGCTCTTGGCGGGGCCGCTGGGGCCGGGGCTCG